>OY744525.1:91781185-91783685 GCA_963556195.1 Sepiola atlantica | reverse complement strand
CGTATATATTACTTACTAAACACGATTCTCTAGTGTCTTCGGTCTCTCTGTACAAGGGTTTGTCAGAACAACCTGATATGAGGATACTTCACCCTACAAGTAAAACCTGACCAAATGTTCAAAGTAACATAGTATTCGAAGCCCAAATAAGATTCCCTTGGGACGGCTGCACCCTGGCCAATATGAGGAATGGTGCACCTTCTCCAAGTAATGTTACCTCAAGTAACAGCACGTAGCTGGATACTCCACCAGACTAGATGAATTATTGTCCTGGAATACGGTAAGAGCAAGAAACCACAAGAAAAATATACTATAACATAGTTAACTGGTTAATTGAAGAGAGGAAAATTAATGTTAACTTCTTTACTAACTTAACGTTTGAGAGGTAAAGGAGAACTTTAATGGAATATTCGAATATCTATATATCTCATATAGAGATCAAGTGTTAGCTCCAGGAAGGGGCTTCTTGATTTATGATAACATACACTGAGAAGTAGAATTTAAAAAAAAATGGACGGCTACTATACAATGCGAGACACTGGAGTGTGTAAATATCTCCACTGGACCATCTGTAAATGTTAAATGTCCAGTGTAGCAGCAAGTCCTGAGAACATATACCAGAAAGAACCGTTCGAAATAAGTCATACACCATCCACGATGACTATGCAATTCCTACAGCTACATACTTAGAAAACAGAGCTGTTAAACTTGGCATGGGACAAGAAGGGGAGAGTAGCAACCCTAGATGAAGGCAGTGTCCCTAATGATGCTTGCATAAACAGAGATAAGAAGGAAAAGATAACTAAATACCAAGGTCGTGTGTACGGCATGAAAAGAAACTGGAACCTTTGGAAAATCTCCATCAATCCAGACATAATTTAAAAAACAACCTTGTTAATATACTCGGTGAAACAAGTGCAAGAGAGATACAAACAATTGTTCTTAAAGGGGAGGTAAGAATCTTAAATAGATCTCTCGGTTGGAGTCTTTGAAATAGCGGGTGAATGTCTGGCATTTTTATATTTAAATATACATTTCATAACATAAAGCAATTGTAATAGTGTGGGGCTAAATCTATGTTATAAAATATTTTAATTTAATTTAAACCATGTCAAATGTTAATAAGGGCAGATTCACATAATTTCACAAAAAACTGTTTTTATTTTCAGCATGCAATTGTTTACGCGTAACACCAAGACATTTGTAAAATGCACCTATATCCTATGCATTTATATCCTGGTATGGCTATCCTCAGTGCCTATATATAAACACAGAGAAAAACAAGGCCAGGAAAGCCTAAATTACAATCTGTACTCATTATCATCATTTACTTTTTTCCCTCCAATGGAGCTATTATCCGCTGTGTTTCCTAGTCGCAACATACACACGTCTTATGCGTTTCGCTATAAGTGGTTTTAATCGTTCACCCCATATTTTTTTACGCGCACACGCTCACTCTCCATTATTTAATATTTTTTTCAAATTTTGAATTTTGGCTTTTCCACTGCTAACATATCCATCTATGTAATTCATCTGATGATAAGATTTTTATCTTTAAAAAGCCTTGGCTTAAGGAAATAATAATAAACATGTTTTCACCGAGTACACCTTGCATTGAACAATCGAAGTTGAAATAGATTTGCCATTCGTACATGTTTATCCCTCTTCTTTCATTTATCTTATATATTTATCTTATATATATATATATATATATATATATATATATATATATATATATAATATTACTAGACGTACCCATGATCACAGCCACCAGCACTAATAATTATACTTAGATTTTATTCCCAAAATTCATAAACTCTGAAATCTTCTTGCATAACTAAAACTAATAAGTCATTTTACTTCATTATTATTATTATTATTATTATTATTATTATTATTTACTCATGAGGAGTTCCCACATATGTTACTATCAGTGATTGCTCACTGACAAAAGCTACCGGTATTCCCTGGAGTAGGAGTGATAACAAGTCTCCTGGGATTTCCTGTACTCTCCACCTCTTTCGATAACCATTGCAAATTATTGTGCGTTATTGCAACAGCCGCTTACCACCGGTTTCTCGCTGGCAACAACAATTGGTCGTCTCTTAGATTTGAGTGGCAATAAGCCTCCTCAGGGTGTCAGTACTCTCCGCACCCTTCCAAGTGGATGTCTGGTTAGGTATCTCTCTCCTTAGTCTTTCCACCTTCCTTGACACTTCAATCATTTGTGTGCTATCAGCCGAGCCTAGTATCATCACATTTCTTTTCTTGTTGTTGAGGGGGGGGGGGGCAGTTTAAGATTTCTTGCAGTTACAGTTCCCTTTGGATCACGTGGTGTTCTTTCTATTTATTATTATTATTATTATTATTATTATTATTTTAAGAATATATAAAAATATATATTAAAAAAGGTTAAACATTTAAATAATTATTTGTATTGGTATTTTTAAGATTTAAAATAGTTTTTTTTTAAATGAATTCGTTAAAACCATTTACCGTT
>OY744525.1:91688685-91778685 GCA_963556195.1 Sepiola atlantica | reverse complement strand
AATTTTCGTAAGTAGGGCAAAATTGTTGTTAGTTTGTGTGTAAAAACGGGGATTGATTTTCAATAGAAACTGTTGGTAGCCGCCGTACCGTAACACTGGTCTGAGCTGTTTTCAAACTCTAACATACAATACTTTATTTTAGGTCAGTTTTTTTCGTGTGTTGAATCCGGAAATGATGCCCGCTTTACCTAATCATATCAAGTTTTAGAAATATAAGAACATACCAGAAATTCTTGTATTCAAATTTGTTAGTAGGTAAATAAAACACGTAATAGCAAATTTTGGATCTATTTATTCGCAGAAAATTTACAGAATATTTTTAATTTTGTCTCAATCCAGAGTGCCTCTTTTGGGGGAACTAGATTTGCCGCACATTTGAAAACCGGCCTTGTGTCTAACTCTGCATTCGTAGTGAGACAAGAAATAGGAACTCATGGACTCCAAAGTAAACATAGATGAGTATTTATATTTTGGATTATTCGGACTACTGTTCTCATCTTGGATAATATTTCGGTAACCTCTGACCTTCTCCAGGTGCGTCTTGTTGAACTCTGGAATTTTGCGATAACCCGTGGCGCAATGGGTAAAAGTGCCAAGTTAATCAGTTTTAAGTGAAAGTCTTCTGGGAGTTGTAAGTTCAATTCTCAGTGCAGGCGATACTAAAAATAAAATTACGAATTAAGACTTCTACCCTGTCACGGCTGACGGAACAAGAACAAGCTACCCCTATACCGTTGAATAAAATGTTCCGTTTGAAATTCCGTACAGATTCTCGAGTTCGTCAAGATGCCCCTGAATAAAGTCGGAGACTACATCGGCCGAAACGTTGTGACAATAACACCCAAGACAAGATAGGACTTCACAGAATCCATCCGTAATTTTAAATTAACCGACGTTTCTTACATGAATTATTGTTAGAATGACGTCACAACTGTGTAACACTGATAAATGTGATGGGAGTGAATTTGAGTAAAAACGTTTGATGAAGACGACTTGTTTACTTGTTGTTCTTTTTTACTTGTTCATTTTTAATCGTTGGTCTTTGGCTTGTTTTTGGCCATGAATAAACCGGAAACGAGTGGGTGGTTAATTATTTAGAAAATGGGTTGCGAGGATCTTACTAGTCGGCTTTTTGTTCTTTATTGTCGCACTCTCCACGGCCAATGAATTTGTATATGTATATATTTATGAAAAATAAAAACTGATAAATTTCAAATAATTTGGGGATATTTTTAAGTAGTATGGTAATAACGTACGTACGAACATGAACTGTCTAAGCATATATGAACTAGCAGGACCCAGTGGACATTCCACGGTGAATTACCTACCATCTTTCTTTTGTTACCGTACAACTAATTTTCAGTTAAATATATTTTTAAATAAATAAAGCGAACGTTTTCACCTGTTAATTTATCTGTAGACTGTAACAATTTAAATCATTTTAAAATAAATAATTTACTTACACTTGTAATGATAAGGTGTCTTAAAATAAAAAGAATGCAAATATGTTGTATAACTGTTTAAGCCAACAGAATTCTATTTATGACGGTTTATTCGATTTTAGAACAATTCATTTTAAAATGACTAAAATTGAATTTTTTAGTAAACAACGACATTAGCTATTTCTCAGCTACTTTTTGCATTTCATCTTTGGCGATCGAACGATCTCAATATTTCAATTAGGTGTGAAAGGTTATAACGTACGTACGAACACGAAATGCCTCAGTGTATTATTATATAGATTAGGTTTTACAATAACTCTGTTAATGTTTAATTTTACTTAATTTTACTTTATAACCGGACAATTCTAAACTATAGAACTAAAAAAAACTAAGAATGAAATGGTGATATGGTGTCCACGGCTACAAACACGGGGGCCTTTATTCGGCTCCGGGCAAAGCTAGTTCATTAGTCACGTCTTGCGAAACGAATAGCATGTCACCTTTCTGTGGTAATTAGACGGACTAAAAGTTAATAGAAATGGCTATCCGATTACTATAAATGCACTTTCGTAAATCTAAGGTTATTTCCGTTTCAAAGACGCGCTATTATATTCTAATTCGTTTGGATAATGTTTTCGTCTTGCCCCAGTCACGGGGTGTTTGCCACCATTTTTCGATGTCTGATCTTCCCCATATGTATAATTTCTATTTACTAAAAATATCCACCACTTATCAAGGCCATAAACCAATCGAGGTTGAAGGTTAATGCGATGGAACCATTGTCAGGACCAAGCTTGAATACTTGGCGAGGGGGGGGGGCGTTCATGACAGCAATCTGCTGACATTGGACTTGAAGACGACCAAGTTGTAATCCATAGGGAAGCGGTCACGCGGTAATGTGTTCCACACCCGAAAAGCCCTTGCAAAGAAGCCTCTTTCCATCAACCAATTGTTTTTTGGGTTTTTTTTTATCTATTGCCAAATCTGGAGAGGAACTGTTTTGCTAATTCTTTCTATAATAAACCAATCAGGAGACAAATTAAGCCAACTAGACCCGAAATAGGAAGAATTAGATAACTAAAAATATAAGTGAGCCGTATTAAAAAACAAAAACACAACAATGACAATCCAATATATTTTAACTAGCATGGCTACCCGGCGTTGCTCGGTGACATGAACACAAAATAGAAGAGTCAAGTGTATGCAACATATGTTTAAAACTTCTCTCTCTCTCTCACTCTCTCTCTCTCTCTCTCTCTCTCTCTATATATATATATATATATATATATATATATATATATATATATATATAATGCCCCTCTGTAAACCCATATCTCTCGTTCCTTTTTTCGCTTTCTGTGGCAACTGAAAAAATCGTTGAGGACTTATTACATATAACAATATTAAACTATTATTACTACTACTAATAAAAATAATAAGGTGGTATTTTTTGTGTCTAGAAGTGAAATAAATTCTTTACTTTTTATTATCAGAGATTATTTTATTGTTATTCTGTCCGTTTTTATTATTATAAGTTATTTTTAAGAAGGATAAGCTTATGAAAATAAATTTCCATACGCGATTATTGAAGCAGGCCGAACACACGTACGTTTATTTTTAATATATTTGGAATGATATAATCAGTTGATGTTTAAGAATTAGAAGGGAAGTGTCGCTGTGCAAAGTTCCAGATGGATAGGGGTACTTAGACCTCTCCAAAAAGAACCTAAAGAAAACAGTACTTAAGAGAAATTCGTTCAATAGATAAGATTAAATAAAGGATGTTTTACGGTAAAGTTATCGTCATCTTTCTTCTTCTATGTGGGAATGTTATTCCAGCCTCCTGTTCAAGAGAGAAGTGTATCCAAACTATATCACCATCCATATCTCCCTTTAAAGACTATGTAACCAGGGCTATGTAATTGGAGTAGGCGAAAAGAACATTCATTACTTTCGAAGTCAGAGTTGGACCTTTTAAATTTTCAGGAATCGATGTCGAGGTTTAATGCTTGTGTTATCTACCTACTCCACAGTCATACTTCAATCATATCAAGATTCTTTTCTGTATAATTTGGATTATTTAGACGACTATTCTCATCTTGATTGTTATTTCGGCACATAGAGGGTGACGTAGATATTCGGGACTACTTCCATTGTCTGACCCACAAAATTTCATACATTTAATTTAAATTTTATTAAATAGAATATGTTTGAAGTTTTATGCCATCATAGACCCGTTAGGGTTGCACGTAGTGATTCAGGAACACTTGTATTGTCTTTCTCGGTAAATTTTACATAAGAATACACTTTTAGATATCATGTACATTCTTTCACCTTCTTTCTATAGGGAAAACACAAACATCACACACACAGACACATATATTGAGTTATATATATATATATATATATATATATATATATATATATATATATATATATATCGATCAGGACTAAATATTAAAAAGGATGAAAGCGAGTAAAAATAAAATCTGATTTTAAAAACACGGATCTATAAGGTACCTAAAGCATTAACGGAAACTATTTTGTATAACCTTCTGTTAAAAAACAGCTATGAAGAAGAACTTTTATTCCTTTAGTAAGAGTTAGTGTACCTTATTTTTTTTAGCTGACCCTAACAAAAAAGGCATAGAATATTAACAAAACAAATTTGAACTAGTTAGAGCTAGTGGATTATATTAGAGATTTACGAAAAAATCTACTTTCTTTTAATTTTTAAAATCTGTACATTCTGATTTGCCCACTGTTATACTAATTATTTTTTTTATGAATAACATGTTATGTATTTAAAAAAAAAAATTATTTATTTATTTTAATCGCCTGGTTCTGGATCAGTTTTCCTTTCCAGCAAGTGAGTAAGTAGTAAAGGTATGTCGGTCAAAGAAATAAGGGAACATATGACTTTACTTTATATATAAGATACAAGTTTCTAAAGTTGACAAAGATTTACAAAAGTAAGTGGATGCAAAATAAAACCAAGGCGGCCTCAATAATACCACCGAAACAACCACACCTTCGATCGGTGGGTATGTCTAACTAGCTCTGTGCGTGTGTAGGTGTCAGACAGAAAGATTTACGGATAGAGAGTGAGAGGTCGGTCGGCTATGTTTGAGTGTGTAGTGTCGTCGGTTAGGGCTTACCGGTCACTGTGTGTTTGTGGAACGGTGGCAAGTTTATTGGCATCCCCCACGTCCATGCAACAAGGCGTATCCATCGTCTGTGACTGTTTGTATTTGTACGTGCGCTCTACTGTAGATTTATGCGATTCCGCGGGAAGGCAGATTATAATTTATACACCTCCTTTGTTTGCCTGTTGGAACAGGAGTGCCGTGAAAGACGTCCGTGACTGAGTGTGCGTAAGTACGAAACGTGTACACTTTGGGGATTGTGTGTAGAATAGGACCCTTCTGTGAATAATGACCCTTATATCCCTGGGGTTGCCATACGAGATCTAAGGGGGGTATATTTGAACAGCGAAATAATACAGGTAAAGAGTTTAAGTCTGGCGTCTATATAGGTCTAGGTAGCGGAAAACGTTGAGCTACGACAGGGGATGAGCTACGATGTTTAAAGGGGCGCGAAAACGTGGGTTTGAAAATTTTAAAATCACTGTGTATAATTGGTTACCGACATTCCGAACAGAATGTTGATTTTGAAGGAGCACAGCCTTTCACGGAGGCTCGATTTAAATCACTACTGAGCGGTAGACACCCTTCCTGCGTTAAATGTCTCAAAGTTTAAACACTGGGTGTTCATGTCCCTATCTGCGTCGAGATCTCTACATGGGTTAGGATTCTTTTTTTTTTTTCGTCAATCAAGACAACATCGGGAAATCGCCTGAATCCACAAGCTGACATGCAAACCACTGTTGGCCAAAAACGATACACATTTAAAACAAAAATCATAAACAAAAAGCAAGAAGAGAAAAGTCATTAACTACTAGGTATAGGTACATTACTAGGTTGTTTTTTGTTTTACCTTTGGACTTGGGATTATTTGTAGATGAGCCCTGCAGCAACAAAAAAACGTATGCCACAAAAATGTAACAAACATATGGGTTTTAGTATATGTATCATTCGCGAGTTTGGAAATTTTTTAATCGATTTAATCAGCACTAAACGGTATCCACTTTTCCCGCGTAAAATATCTCCAAGTTCAAACATGACCCTATAGAGCGCCCTAACTCCACCATCGGGGGATATTAACTAGGAAGTAAATGACAATATGAAAGCAACAGACCCATTGTGCAACACAGACCAATGACACATGACAGTTATTTGTTAACTTTTGGGGTAGCTGGGAGGGTCAAGATAGAGCATTTGTTAGGAAGTATCTAGTTTCCGGTGGAAGTTAACTGGGGTAACTGAGAGAAAAAACGAGTATCTAGGATTTCCGGTCGAGAGTAGATATATTTGGGTGGTACTGGCTGTTCGGACAGGGGAATGCGAGAGAACGACGAGAAATGGATCTTGAGGCAGATTGAAGAGAGACCTCGGAGTGAGTCTTAACTGATACCTTGGAATTGAGATGAGATGTTCAGCTAAGAAGTAGAGACACCAACGACGGGACCCGAACGACACACACACACACTTGTGTCCCACAGACTTTGCCATAAAATGTATGTCTTTGTTGTTTTTATAATGTATGCAAATTGTGAGATAGGCTCGGCGACGACAATGCTAGAATCAACACGGCCAAAATACGAAGATGAATAATAATAAACCACGGCAAATGGTTTTGGAGTACGGCGGTCGGTCGAGAACGCAAACTTATTATTTTAAGTCATGCAACAGATATGTTTGTATCTATATAAGAATAATTAATAATTATAATAATAAGGGTAATGCTGCTAATAATAGTAATAATAATAATGATAATATAGAAGTAAACACAGTATTTTTAGTTCTGCAAGAAGAATGTCTTAACAGATATGTCACAGTTTGACTTTTTCCAATGCAATCAAAGTAGAATAGTTAGTTTTAGTTGCATACACACAACTCGATAAAAGGTTGTGTCCGTCCGTTAGGATTTTCATCGGCGCTAAAGGCACAGATTGAGTGGACCTATCTTGTACTTGCATTTGTCTTTATCTCCTTGTTCATTATCTTAATTGAGATGCGTCCAGTCATCACTGTGTGATGCTCCGTCGATCGATATCGCGCTAAAGTGGGCATTAGAATTTCTGCGGCTCTGTTACGTTCGTTTTTAGTTTAACATTTTCGTCAGTCTGTCACATTATAGTTTCAAATTAAATTTTCAGGTGCGCCCACGTATTTCTTGAGGCGGATATATCCGAAGATTGTGTGCTTCTGCCGCATCTACTGAGGTGCCACTCATAGCCCTTTCTTGCTTTGATAAAGTATAAAATCGACTTCGCAATATAGTAGCGGTGTACTCTTCTGTTCTCTACAGCCCCTTTTTAACAGAAGAGGCGTTGCTAGTCTTTATCTGCTCTGTCATTATTTCCATGGAAGCTGCTCGACTCAGCTCCAATCTCCGGTTCCTCCCTGTAAGACATTCACAGCATGAACTACCTCCGTGTTCCTAACTTGAAACGGAATTTCCCTGGATAGAGTTCCGTTCCAAGAACTTTCTATCCGTGGAACACATTATCATGGGTTTGCTTCTCTGTAGACTACAAACATGGTGTCTTTAAATCTAATGCCATAAACCACCCTCATAGGTAATCAAATTTTGTTTGGTTCATTTATCGTGTTCACTTTAGATGCAGTTCTGCTGCCACAGCTGAGGATATGCCGCTCAGAGCAACCTTTCGTGCCTCGACAAAGTACAAAATCGTCTCGGGACTAAAGCAAAGAAAAATCCATACAGTCAGTCAGTTAATTAACTAGTTCTATCTCTTTACAAACTACCAATAACATATTTATAAAAGTACACAAGATGTCAAATCACTTTGTATCCTCTAGTATTTCACATTCAAACGATGCCAGCTCAGGACTAACGCAAAGAAGAAACGACGTGGGTTTAATAATAGTAAAACCATACAGGTTTTAGATAAGCATATTTTTGGTTTCAACAAAGTGTAGTATCAGTTCTGACCAAAGATGGGATAAGATAATATCGTGGGGTTTGCATTCGCATCGGATGTTCATAGAATGGAAAAATGTCACAAACTCCTACAAGAGTTTTGGAGATAGACCCATAAGCATGTCAGCAATTATACAACAGATGAAAGATACAACTGTTGAATTTCCACGGGTCCCGATAGTATTAATTCTATCCAATACGTTGGCTTAACAATAGTAAAGCCATACAAGCAGTCAACTGACTAGTTCTATCTCGTTACAGACAGCTAACAAGAAATTTATGTAATTCCACAAGATGTCGGATGACTTTTGAATCGTCTAGTCTTCCGCATTCAAACGATGTCTAACACTGCTAACAACGAAGCCAACCAAGTTTGGTGCTGACTTATCAAGATTGCCAAATAGATATATAAATGTGCAGAACTCGATTAAAATAGATCGAGGAAGTCGATGAGACTGATAGTCGTGCGCAATTGTCGACATAACATAAAAACAAAAAGGGGAAAAACATTTGACGTTTTTATCTGATACGCAAATGTACATATAAAGGAGATAAGTCAGGTACATTTGTGTTGTATCAATGCGATACTTATACCAGGCCTGGCAAACATGCGAGTTGAGTCCACGAACGGGGGCGGACATGTAAAGACCAAAATTGCTACTAAATAATAATTACTGAGAAAAGATTTAGTAAGGAATTTATTAGTAATGTTGAGTAATTAGTTAATTAGCAACTATACATATGATTAGAAAGCAGCTTACAATTATTGATTTAATTCCATAAAATCAAACCATTAGTTAAACCATGTCATGTATGTCCAATGGTTAAACTAGTATCCCGTGTTTATGGTTTAATTCTTTCTCTTAACTGGCTTTCCATTTTTTGTGTTCTTTTTCCGAAATTAGAATTAAATATAAGGTTTCCATCATTTCAACTGTTATCACCTTTTTCAGTAGATCATTTTTCTTAATGTTGCCATAAATTTCTTTGACACTGACAATTTTTCAAAATGCAAAATCTTATCAATAAAATGAACTGTTTCTGCAATATCCTCTTCATTTAATAATGGATGCTATCTAATTGCTGCTACAGTTTGATCACAACTTTTAAATAATGGGGAAACTTTTTGTCGCTGAACAGATTTTGGGTAAACTGCCACATTAGTTAGTTTTGATAATTTAACAAACTGAGTTTTTTTTTCACGTTTGTACAGACCTTTTACAATTTCCCATTTTGCTAACATCATGGTGTTCATACCTAATCGCCTAAACAAGTAGAATCTCATTTTTCTCCGGGGTAAGGTGTGATTTAGCGAAGGATGTTAATCTACAATAATACTGAACATTTCATGTTTCATTTATTGAACAAATAAAATAAATGGGATAATAAAAAATAATAATAATAATAATAATAATAACTAATAATAATAATAATAATTAATAATAATAATAATTAATAATAGTGTTTTAGCAGCACAATATGGGCACATTTTAAATTGCATTTGCATTGAATTTGATTCAAATTCATTGAACACAAAAGGGAAATTTAGGGAATTGCCATTAATTTATATTAAAACCTCTTAAGCTTAAGTATTAAATTTAGAACATTTTCTAGTCAAAATCATGTGATGGATTTTTATAAAAGTTAGGATTAGGATTCTAGCCATAAGGTTTAGTATCATATCATTTTAATCTTCATAAGTGGACATGGAAGTGGTTCGAAACTTATCTTTTTGGGAACTTAATTTTACCTATATATATGTGTATATATATATATATGTGTATATATATATATATATATATATATATATATATATATATATGTGTGTGTGTGTGTGTGTATTCAGAAACAGAAATAGACTGAACTTCCGACACCTCGTTTTCCCTGTTGCTGATAATCAACTAACTCCAGACTCCTTATATCAGTCAATGATCTACCCACTCACGCTGCCCGTTGCGAATAGGTTCAACTTTTCACGTGCAAGGGCGCTACTGTTGCACCATGGCAAAATGGGGCATCGCCAACTCACAATGTCAATAAAGGTGAGCAAACTCTCAGCCATGTTCTGCTTGACTGACAAATTCTGTGACCAGCCGGCAGTCGAAATGACGCGGAAACCTAGATCTACATTATCTAAAAAAAAAATCCAATTTTAAAATAAAAATACACACACACACACACATATATATATCTACAGACACGTGTTTTGTCGGCTCTACATCTCCTCAGATTAGCGAAACGTAGCAATATGCAAACCCCGTATCCCAGTGTTTGGAGTTCAGTGTCCTAGTAATTGAGCTACAATACTGCAACTTGGAAGTGGGATAAATTATATCTTATTTGAATGAAACAATTATTTTACATTTTTTACGATAACCAAAACTACTCGATTCTTTTTTTACAGAACATTATTGCTTTCGCATTAGGTTGAAACTATCATTTCCCCACCATAGAGGAGCGTATACGTATATCTAAATGAATGATTGAATGCGAATGTTGGACCCATTTTCCGAACTCACGGTAAAGTCAAGTTCATTCGACTTTACAGAATAGAGTCACCATATTTTTTTTATATATACCGCTTATGTATATGCGATATCAGTCTCAGGTTAAGTTATTTGCATATTGGATCTGAAAAAGGACATTTTATTAATTAACTATCATTTGGTATTGTTTTTGTGTTTTTTTTATTCAATGATTGTTTTGATTTTCATATAACATATTGTTTTGTTTCTCAATATTGTTTCATTTTCTGGACATATATTTAGCATTTGTGTTCAAATGTTCCCGTCTTTAAAGGGATCGACTTGATTTTCAACAAGTTGCGATCTATTTCTAAATTACAAGTGAAAAGGCAAATTGATTTTTCTTCCTTTGTCTTTTTTTACGGTCAAATTTAAAATAAATGTGTATCTAAATTACCAGAATGTTTATGTTTATCTATTTATATGAATAAATGAGAAATATTTTGTTTCGTGTTTCCAACAAATCTATGAATGAAATGTTTTTGTTTTTTTATTAATATTTTAAGTTTCGAACTTTACGACGCGATTGCGAGCCGGCAAAGCTGGATAGTATTTTCACTCTACTCAAGTGAATAATTTATTTTGGCTATAATTTTTAACGAAAGCTCCTATTTATAGAGCTTAGTTTTGATACTGTCAGATGCGTTCCAAAAAGACACCTACAGAAAAGCCTTTATTAGAAACATAAACAGTGGTTTTGAAATAATACTGAATTTTAAAACTTGTTCTTAAATGATTTCTGTATGGGATGCTGTAAAGAGCGCCTATTTGGAGTCGTCAAAAGTATAACACAAAATAAATTTTCCAAATTGTCTTAGAAATGATTGTATACCAGATAATTGTTGTGTTTGAATTCTCAAAACTGATATATGTAATGTTATAATTTAATTTATCTCAACTTATCATATATATATATATATATATATATATATATATATATATATATATACATATATATGTTGCATAGCCGTCCCTGAATGGGCCGTGGCAGTTCTTGCTTTGTATACCCGTCATGGAATGGACCATGGCAGTTCTCGCTTAAACAACTGGTCATTTTTAACACCAATAATGTATATGTTGCATACCTTTTAATTTATCGTACCTTCTCTCTTTCCTCGTCGCGTGGAGGGGTGTCGTCTCGATGTCGTCTAGTCTTTAAATTCTCGTACCTTTTCTTTCGTCGGGTGGTGGGGTGTCGTCTAGTGGTTGAGTTATCTCTTCGTTTCTGTACTGCCGTGAACACCGCCGTTCTCTGTGTCTGCAACAAAACCTTCATGACTGATTTACGAGACAAACAATCTTTTAAACTTTTAATTCTGTTTTATTCAGGCGTCAGTTTACCGTCGATGGAGATGCTTCACTAACGTTGAGGGAGAGACCAAATTCCTACTTTATCGTAGTTACTTCCTAGCTTAAGTCCTTAGCCATTCTAGGAGAGGGGAAGAAGGAATCTCATGCCTGTATTCTCTTAGGGAATTTATTTCCCCTAATCATTTGAAGACTACATAGAGAAATCGACCGTTCGGCTTGCTTTCAAAACCCAGACTGGCCAAACTCTGCTTCCCACACAAAAGCCCGTGACGTCATAGAGCCCCATGCGCAGGTGCACCTTGACCCTTGATCTGAGATCTCGTCAACGTGGGGCCCTGTCAACGTCTGTGAGCTCTGACTGTGAGAACAGCCCTATTCTGCACTCGGTTGTACGGGTTCGCCCGCACTAAATCGCGCAAGCCAAACCAAACGATCCCTCACACATACGTCCACTTCAAGATGCGTCCGGCCTCACAGGGCCATTATCCAACACACACACATATATATATATATATATATATATATATATATATATATATATATTATATAAAGCAACGTTGTGTGTATGTGTTCGTGGTATCACAGTTAAGAGGTTGATCTAAGAGCCAAACTAAACGCAGATTTGGACTCGGCGCCATCGATTCGATATCCTTATCGATGTCACAAGTTCATGAACTCGTATATTTTTACTTTATATTAATCGAACTTTTTTAGATGTTTGCGGAAAGGTAAAGAATCCCGACGTCGAACTCGTTTAAGTGGGTGTAAAAGAAAGAATATTTGATTTTGCTCGGAGATCAACCATTGACAACTGCGATATGGACAGACACATACACATTTTTACTTTATCTTGTAACATATTTTATCAACATTAGTCCACATCTTCGCTCAACAAACAAAAGGGAGAGGTTAAAAGATTTGATGTGAAACGTTATGAAAGGGTTCCGTACTGTCGACGAGTTTCGACAAAGGCGCACTTTGTGTCCACTTGGGTTCACATCTTAAGTCCAACTGGTTTAGAAACAGGAAAAATGTATAAGTAGTTCAGTGGAAGTACATCCCCACGTAAAGTGTTTTCATTGGATAATAGTCCAATCACTCTGTGTAGGAACATTAGCTTACATGGAAAGAAAATAGTTCATCAAAATGTAACGGCTACAGATCAAATTGCAAGATCTTTTTTTTCTGGTATATTCATGGCGTGAGCTCTTAAAAATTCCATAGGAGTAAAATAAAAGTAGAAAAAGTTGAAAATGATGCTTTAATATCATGAGGTTTTCTTTTTTCTTCTTTTTCAGATTTTTCTTTCGTTATCTTTTTTTCTTTCTTTACCTTTTTTCTTTTTTTTTCTTTTTCTTTTCTTTTTCCTTTTTCTTTTTCTTTTCTTTTTCCTTTTTCTTTTTCCTTTTTCTTTTTCCTTTTTTCTTTTTTCTTTTTCTTTTTCTCTTTTCTCTTTTCTTTTCTTTTTCTAAATAATTCGTTTTCAGTTTATGAAGTTAATTAGGAACTCGTTATTTTGAGCGACGACGAGAGACGCGTCTCATTTTATAACAAGCGAACGAATATTTAATATCTTTTTTTATCGTGTCGTAATGAATCGATAGATCGCACAGCAAAAAAGAAATTTGTTAATTTGTCTTTTGAAACGCATGACGCCGGCAATTTTTAGAGACGTCCTCACATCTCTCTCAGAGGCGCTGTCTGGAGGTTTTGTCAGACCTCAGTTTTAAAGAGGATTTTCGTCGCTAAATGCGCGTATTGAATGTAGTATCTGTTCTGTTGTCATGATACCATCCTCCCAGGCATTACCTGCTTATTAGGGCGAGTAGTGTAGTATATGTTCTATTGTAATGATACTTTCCCCCCAGGCAATTTTTCATTTTATTTGGTGGGGGGGAGTAATGTTATATCTTTTCTGTTCTCATGAGACCCTCTCCAATTAAGGGGTGTAGTGTAATATATGTTCATTTGTCATTATACCATCCTTTCACGTATTAACTCCTCCTTGGGTGGATAGTGTAGTATCTGTTCTGTTGTGATGATGCCATCCTTCTAGGCATTTGCTGTTGTCATGAGACCCTCCTCTTTTTGGGGGGGGGGGGGGTAGAGTATAGTGTAGCAGATGTTCGTTCATCATGATACCGTCCTCCCAAAGGCTAGCAAAAATATGCGACCGGACTGGATCATATTTTTGCTAGTAATATTAAACATCAGACCTGCGTACATTTAAACTAAATCTCTTTTCTTGTTTTATACCCGGACAACACCGGATTCATCCGCTAATCAACAATAGTGTCACGCTCTCCTGTGCGCATCAGTTTTGGAATGTTACGACGATTGTAGTATAAGATCAGATGGATGTTTTAATACGCTTGTGTGTACACAAAACACTTGTAAAACGAACAAATAAACTGAAGCCATAAAGATGTTTTTGATAACAGGATATTTATTTGACTATCCGTTCTGTGTGAAAGAACCTTGCCTCCTTAATGTTTTTTGTTTCTTTACGTATTTGAAACGTCTGTCTGGCATTTTACTTTTAATTGTTGGATTGGTTAAGCACATTAACCCCTTCTACTGCCAGAATGTGTTTTTTGGTGTGTTTTTCGAAAACTCGAAAACTTTTCTGTCCCTTAGTAAAAATTATTTTGATAGTTTACAAAAAATGTGTTTCAAATCAAATAAGTGGATATGAGATTAGGTCACATAAATTAGTAATTGATCTAATATATAAAGTTATTTTGTGGGATTTTAAAAGTTGGACCTTAATAGCATGTAAGATGACGTATCAAACTTTGGTTCTGACACGCGAATTTTCATTTGTTATTGTTGCTGTATCATTTTATTGGCGCCACAATGACGTACTTAGCTGCAGTTTATTTAAGAAATTATGTAGTCCGGTTCGGAAAACTGCTAAAATGGAAACATTTTTCAATTCTGTTCTTAATGTCGCTCGTACTTCAACATCCAAAAGACTGTCACTTAGAACGGATTAGTAACTTAGCACTTTTATCCATTGCGCCGCGGGTCCTTGCGGAATTATGATTTACTTAAGACTTTTACCCCGTCATAATAAGTAAATAAAAAGTTCTGTTCCAAACTCGCTGCAGATTCCCGAGTTCGATAAGACTCACATGAAGAAGGTAGGAGGTTACATCGGCTAAAACGTTGTGAGAATAATATCCAAGATGAGAACAGTAGTCCAAATAATCTAAATAATACAAATTATCAATCTGCATCTCAAAATTTCTGAAACATGATGCTTAGGAATATTGTTTCAATGGAACCAAACATTGTTTAAAATATCCCTAATAAGACCTCATATACAATATTTCATTCAAGTCTCGGCTCTAGTGTCTATTTACGGAACATTGTAATGTACTAAGAAAGAAGACTGACAAAACTAGTAATAAGAGAATGGAAAAGTGAGGATTAACTACTTTACGAGAGAAAAGAATTAAGAATTATTTAATTATAACTTTCAAAATAATTAATAACATTTCGAACGCACCTGAAAAACGTTGGAGGTCACATCGGCTAAAACGTTGTGAGAATAATATCCAAGATGAGAACAGTAGTCCGAATAATCCAAATAAAACAAATTATCAATCCTCATCTCAAATATTCTGAAACATAAGGACATATTTTCCATATAGCCATTTTTATAGTATGTGATAATATCCCATTTTGTTGACGATCCGTTGAATTTAAGGTGAAATTAAGTCCACTGTTAGTGTCCCCTGTGACATATTGTCCCATTGGTCAATTAAATAATCTCGTTTTTTATAGTTTCATTATCTCAGATCAGGTTGTCTTATATGAGGCATAGGTAGGTTTCAATATCAACAAAGAAGCGTACATACTAGTCTGTGGTCCGGTAGATCCTCCTATATGGCTGTGGGACATGGCCGATGAGGGAGGCTGATCGGCGGCAACTGGAAAATTTGACAATGACTGCCTCCGCAGCATCTTGCATTGCCGCTGAACTCACCATCTTCAAACTTCTGTTTTCCGCCAACACCTCAATCTGACGTCTCTGCGATATGCCCTGTTGCAACAACGCCTTCGATCGTTTGATCATGCAGCTGGAGGGAGAGCTAATTCGCGATGTAATCCTCTTGGTCTGGGTGGCATAAACGTCTTGGTTGACAGCTGAGGACTAGGACAACAACCATCAAGGTGGGCTTATCTGAACTCTCAGATCCAGTAGTGGTCAGCCTTTGACGGTGGAATTGTGATTGACTAACCATCTCGTGCGAAATTGCAGAAGATCGCCGTGTATAGGCCGCCATGATTCGGGATGTGGTGCGGGCCAGGGAAGAAGTCAGCTTAACTCTACCAGGATGAACGCCGTTACAACAACTACAACAGGTCGTCTTTATCGAGCACTTTTATTAGGAACATTCTAATTATATTGCAGAGTACCGTTAAGCTTCCTTTAGAACATCAAAAAGTCGAGTTAACAAAGGTTATGATCCTGTTAATCCCTGGCTTGAAACTATATCATTTGATCCAGCTGAGTAGGGATCACCAAGGCTACCAGTGATAAGTGGCATCGCCTTCGCGGACGTGAACCCTCGGTCCAACGACTGGAGTCAAGGAGAAGCTTCCTCGGTCATCTCTAGCTTCTGTCAACATCTTAAGAAGAAACCAGAAAACTGCTGTAGGTCAAGGCTAGAGAAGTGGCCCTCTCCTGTTGACACAGAAATACCGTGAGTCCAGTGGAGGACACTCGACCGCCTGAGAACAGAAATAGGTATATATCAAAGTTTCAAAACGACTTTGCGTAACGTCTGCGCAATCGGGTTTCTTTTGGGAAATTAGCAGATTTATACAAACCTATCTATCAGGTTGGAACGAAAGTTCTGTCCTCTTTTAAAGGTCAATAACTACAACAAATTGATAAAGATGTTCTTGTGCTGAAGAGAGATTATTAAAAAAATATTCTGAAACATATGTACACAAAAATGTTAGTTGATGCTGAATTTTTGGAGCATGATTTCAAAATTTATGTCCTAAATTTTGTATTAAACTGAGTTATAATATATGAGCTCTGTTTGACTTAAAGTTCTAATCATTGAGCTAAATTAATAACGGGCGAATTTTGAAGCAGTGGAAAACAATATCAGATGCATTTAATCGTTAATGTAATCCCCATTCTTTTCAATGACATCTTTCAATCTGTCAATAAGCTTGTGAATGCCGCATTCTTAAAAAAATATCTTGGTTTCCTTTTTTACAAAACCTAACTTACTTTAAACTTTTTTAAGTAAGTAAATTTCATAGTTGTATCATTGTAGGAGTTTGTGATATATTTCTATTGTATGGACATCCAGCGCGAATGCAGACCCCACGATATTATTGTACCACCTTTTTTTTTCAATCTGAAACATACTTATCCAATTACGCTGGTTAATGTAGTATCAGAATATATCTGGTTATAGAGAGGCTATCGCTAAAACACTTGTAGGAGTTTATGATATATTTTCATTTCATGGACGTCCGGCACGAACGCAGACCGCAAATTGAACATTCACGGACAAGCTATAACCGTAAATGTTACCGTGACTAGTTGCACACAATTTGACCTATAAAAGGACTGCACCTATTATCGATTCAAGTGTCCCGAATGACTACGGCCTACATCTCTAGCTCTTCGCCTTTTGGCCTAGAGCAAAGAAAAAGTAAATGAATGACTAAAATACCACCATTACATTCCTCGTACATTTTTATTGTATTTGATCTTTGTATAGGGCTTTGTTTTTGTTTTGTTTTTTGCATTCCCGGACGAACGGACAAACAAACAGACAGAGAAAGACTTCGGCTTTCTATCATTACTCGACGTACCCGTGATCCGCGGTATATATATCAGTCGAGGATCTGATTTCGACCCTCAATCCGACAGTAACTGAGCCATTTTGGTGGCTTTTTTATCGGTCGGACAGAGGTATTCTCCTGGGTAGTCCTAGGAGATGCATCCTCCCCTTTTGAGGTGGAGAAGGTTTATTGCTAACTGCCTGAGACACCCAACCGGGGAATGCCAATGAGACTGTCCAGTCCATTTTTAATAGGCAGAGTGCCTCTTCCTTGGAAGCAATGGCTTGATTCTCCCCACCTTCCGGCCTTGTGCCACATCTTTCTGCGGTGGGAAGGAAGTAAATTCCACAAGCACTACCATTATTTGTTCCACTTTGTTTTCGATCGATAATTCGTAAACTGTGATAAATCATGGGACGGGCAGAAAAAAATTCAAGTATTTTTTGTTTTTAACCAAAATATGAAAACCTCTGATTAGATTGAGCATCTAAAAGTTAAAACTCTAACGAGGTTTAATTTATTTTATTCTTTTACATTTATCGCCCTTGAAATGACTTAGACTTAGGTATTCCCATGTCCTGAAACACATGAGGCAGTCAAAGTGATCCATCGCATTCATAAGAATTTGAATATAGCATAATTTTCACTGTTTTCGTAATAAGAATATTTTACGGGGACAGGTCGCTAGCCTGAAGCCAACCCACTAACATTTATAAAGAAGACTGTAAGTGGAGAAGTCTCCGGTAGAAATATACTACTTTGTTTTCAAAGTAGAGCGAAAATTACAAACACGTCACCACGCCGTTGTTGTTGTTGTTGTTGTTGTTGTAGTTTTAAAAATAAACGTCATGAAATCAACGACTTCTGGCTGTCAAGAGACACGAAAAGATCATTTTCTTGTCTTTAGAGTAAAATGAAGCGGAAGGCAATTATAGTGGCAACAAAATCTATAATTAAAAAAAAAAAAGATAAATAATTTATATTAACAATCATTTATTACTTAAAGAATACTGAACATTTCATTAAGAACTTATAATTCTCCGATTTGGGGTGGATTTTCTTTTCAACCGGAAGTATTCATTTTCTGGTAAAAAAACAAAAAAAAATTTTCACTTTCATTGTTCGTCCCTAGATCCAGCTGATTAAGAAATTCTTAAAAAGAAGTCTCTTTATTCCTATATCATCCTTATGGATTATATATAAGTAAAGCGTCTTGTTATTTTGCTATCTAATTTACACGTGTTTACGGTGTGTACGAACACGCTATGTAAATTAGCTGAAACGAGAAAGTCACTTTTTCTCCAAATGCTTACGGAGACATGAAAAAACTATTAGAGAACGATTGAATCAACATACAATGAGAGAGGGAAATGGTGATAGACGTAAGCATTTGGCAGACGGTGCGGGACCTAAAAGGTTTGTATACCTTATAGGTCCCGCACCGTCTGCCAAGTTCCAGGCCCTGTCGCATCGCCATAGTGTCGCATCCCCATACTTGTTTTACAAGTACTTCCACGGAATGTGCTCCGATGAATTTACTGCACTTATACACGCCGCCTTTAACGTAAATACCCCGATCCACCAAACTAGCAGCAAAATCCCACCCCTTCACTGTAGAAGTCCCTAGATGCCGGAAATATTTTTTACTTCGATGGCTTCTTTCAGATCATTTGTTTTGGAATTCACTCACTCCCTGCTATCTGTTTTCTCGACCGTACAAACATACAGAAATGTAAATGTAATATGAACAAACATCTTGCTGCTCAGCTCCTCGCGCAAGTTGCCCCCAATAAATCTGACTCCTATCACAGTCACCCCTTACGCTTCAGTGGCAGTGTGAGTTAGAAATAGGAAAGAAGAAACACTTAATGAGTTCATTGAAAATCATGGAAAATTAGACAAATTAGAGAGGAATATTTTAGCATGTATTTTGTGTGATTAAAATATATATGACACAAAGTCCTGAGGAAACAGACGTTGATTAACTCAGCTTTAGTATAATAATAGATATATCCGTATATCTTCATTGGTGCTGAAGATACTGGCTTCCTGACCAAAAATGTACCAAACATTGATGTTATTGTTTTATTTCCTTTCCCTTTGCAAAACTCAATCATTTTCTACAAAGCCCAAAACAAAAACAATTTTCTTAAACAAAACGAAACACCATGAATAAATATTTGAAGCATAAAAACTTTTACCTAAATTGGCCGTATTCGTCATTAAATAACCCGAAAAGGGTTGATATGCGTAAAACAAACCAACCAAACCAAACCGTATATGTCGATCGTTTCGTTTGGTGTTAGTGTCGAGTGAAATTTGTTTTTTTATGAACGTCTCCCTGTCCTTGCCTGATACGCAAACGCATTTGATCCCTATTTACTTGCCTCACTACAAGGACAGAGTTAAAAACAAAGTGTGGTCAAATCCGCAATTTAACCGCGTTCTGTCGCTCGAGACGCAACGATTAAAATAATAAATAAATATTATCCTATTTTGGACTGATTAATTGTTTCGATTTTAGTGGAGACCTCTGGGGTTGCGAGTCTCGTTTGATTGCGTCATCTTCGAACGATTTGTGGGATTGGGTTTCTGTTAAAGGAGGCATGTCAAACTCAGGATCCGCTGAAGGCCATGTGGGTCAATTTGTGTTGTGGTGAAGGCGGCGCTCGACTAATCAGGGTCCCTATTTACGTAACTCTTCACGAGGGCAAAGTTAGACACAACATCGGGTTTTAATGTAAGCAAAATCCAGCTTCCCCAAAATTGGTACTCTGGATTGAGACAAAAAATTTGAATAACCTCAATCTAGAAGGATTTCTCCTTCACTGACCAAGGACAGAAACAACGAAGTGTAGCATCAGAACAGATACTACACCTTGATGCTAGTCAAACCTACATAAATGATAGCATGAAAATTGTACGCCCATTCTATACTTTTTAAAATATTGAATGGGATTTGCTTATTGTGTACACATAGAATATCTCCAATGAATGGATGGAAAAGTCCGAGCTTATAATGAATCAATGTCTAACGATATTTCTGGTTTAAAGGTGTGAATTATGATATAACGTATGTATGAATACACACACACACACACACACACACATGTAATCAAAACGTGTTGACACAAACATATTATACACACACACACACATGTAATCAAAACGTGTTCACACAAACATATTATACACATACACACACACACAATGTAATCAAAACGTGTTCACATTAACATATTATACACACACACACACACACACACATGTAATCAAAACGTGTTCACACAAACATATTATACGCATACACACACACACACACACCTCAATACATCAATACACTGAAGCAGTTCGAAGGAAGCGGCCGAAAATTTTGTTCTTTTAAAAAACACATTTTTTTGAATTTGGCATACTTTTGACTGTTTTCGTAGCAACAATATTTTGTAGGGACCGGTAGCTAACATTTTTAAAGAAGACTAAGTGGAAAAGACTCCGGTAGATATTTATTTCCTTGTTTTCAAAGTAGAGCGAACATTTCAAAAACGTCTTAATTAATTATTAAATCAGAAAATAAGAAATATAAACATTTATATATTTTTCACATACATATATATAATTTACATATATATATATATATAAATTGATCATATTCAACTATGTTAATAAAGTGAACATAAACCAATTTTTTCAAGCGTGCTCAATACCACATAGTTTATGTAATTTTATAAATGCTCTATGTTATAGCCTTACGTCAATCAACCAACGTTTCACTGCGTGCTAACGCATCTTTTCAAATGTAGAACGAAACAATTGTTCTGCCTTTGAAAAGATGCGGTATCACGCATTGAAACGTTGGTTGATTGACGTAAGGCTATAACATTGTTTATGTAATTATATATATATATATATACATATCTGTCAAGTGGTTACTTCATTAGTGTACTGCATATGACTCTAGTCTAAATTGGTGCGCTTTTCACATAATAGTTCATCTTTATTAGAAACCATGCTGGGTATACATTTGTTCTTCATCACTATAGTTGTATGTATTTTTGAGAATTACAAAATATGCCATAAAAACTTAAATAGATGGAAATACAATGATAACACACTACTTTAAGTGTTAGGGGTCAATAGCTTCTCTTGACAATATATATATATATATATACAGGGTGTCTCAAAAAAATGTACTCACTCGTAGAATGACGAGAAAACTTTTATTTATGAATATAGAGTTAAATGAAATAGCATCGAATACATGAGACAGATGTAATTGAAGAATCATGTTCGCACATGTTCAAACTGATGACCATTATTGTTCAAGCTATTTCATTTCTCTCTATGTTCATAAATAAAGGTTTTCTCGTCATTCTAAGAGTGAGTACATTTTTTTGAGACACCCTGTATATATATATACAATAATAGTTTTATAAATAAATATTAGTTTTTTAAAATACCTAGAGACATCGATGTTTCATGCTAACGCAATCTTCAGTCTAGGAACTAATTCCCGACGGTCGGTAGGCGCGAACCCCGAACACAAATCGCCACTGATTCGTAGTCGGTGATCATATCCAATCGCTCATCGTCAATTAGTTAGTAAATATAGAGTAACTTTAACTGTAAATAGCGACAAGCTGCTATTCACCAGGCAGATAGAGTGATCTTACGAAACGGTGTTCGGATCTCGCATATATATATATATATATATATATATATATATATATATCTTTCTATGTACAAGATAATCTCCTAAACTAATGAACGGATCATTATAAATTTTGGAATATATATTCTAGGTAACACGGTGAGTATATGGGCACATTATTATTATTATTATTATTATTATTATTATTATTATTATTATTATTATTATTATTATTATTATTATTATTATTATTATTTATTTTTGTAAATTTTAACTTTATGGGGGTGCATATATATATATATATATATATATATATATATATATATATATATATATATATATATATATATATGAAGGAGAATGGAAAGGAATTAGAGAAAGCAAAAGCCAAATCAAAATTCAATTCAAAAGTTCAAAGCAAGGTATAATCCGCAAAAAGGCAATTTATTCAAGTTAAATTTTCCTTAAGCCAGGCTTTATATATATATATATATATATATATATATATATAATTTCATTGTACAAGATAAACTCCTAAACTGATAGACCGATCATTGTGAATATGGAACAGAGCTGCTAGGCGTGAGGATGGGTAATATGGATAATATTTACTTTAATTTAGTTGTATTCAAAGGGGGTGAAAGCCTTTCGTAAAAATTCAGATATCTCTGATTTTTTTGAAATTTTAACAATAGGAATTAGACATCAGTTAAAAAATATTCCCCAAATTTCTGTTTTTTTGTAGTATTTTAAATGATTTTAGGGAGCATAATATGGGCAAACCCTCACATTTGAAAATTTAAATATTTATGATTTGCCTTGAATTTGATCCATAATCATTAGAAACTAATTAAGCAAGATTCCTTGAATTTTAATTTCTTAAGCCTTAAATCTTAGACATTTTCTAGACTCAAAATTATTTAATGGATTTCGATCGAAATTAGAATAAGGATTCTAAACATTAGGTGTAGTATCATTATATCTTGATGTTTATCTTCGTAAGGGGCATAAAAATGATGAAAAACTCTTCCTGTTCGGAGAATCATATTATATATTGGTGGAAGGTGTGACTATCTAGCTCTGTCTGCAAAAGTATTGAGCATTTTCTATACAAATGACTGCTGTTTTGCTTTCATTCTGCTATTGATGTCTGAACGACCGTTTTTGAGAAGTTGATTTTTAAGTTGTTTATACATGCGGGTGGGTAGGTGTATATATATATAGATTTGTAAATTGAGCAATAAAGTGGTTAGAAGCCATTAACACGATGCAGATATTTTTTTTATTTAATTTTATTTTGCTCTTCAATTTTTCGGGAATAAATCTTCCGAGACGGGAAGTGTTTCATATAAGTTATATAAATATTCCCTTTTTCTTTAAGTATGGTCCTTTTTTCACACTGGTTGTTGTCGTGTCCGTGTATTTTCATGGAACGGTGGTGTATTTGATTGAAACCGCTCGTAATTAAAAAGTTTAACGGCACAGGAAATGAAATAGTTCTTTGAAACATCTTTTAAAAAAATTAAATTTTTAAATTGAGCAATAAAGCCGCTAGAAGCCACAAATACAATAAATATATTTTTATTTAACTTTTTTTTTTCCTTAAATATTTCGGAAATAAATCCCTACTTCCGATTTAAATACTATACATTACAGTGTCTGTTGAAGATACCCGGGTTTCATCAATCTGGTCATCCTGGATTTAGTTATCGAAGGTACGAAATCGGGTTAAGACTATGGAACTTTCAATTGTATCCTAAATCCAGGATGACCAAATTGATAGAAACCCAGGTACTCTCAACAGACACTGTAATGTTTAAATAATAATATTTAAATAAAATAATTTATATTAGCTCTTGTAGGACCAACGATTCGAGCATTTTAATGATCTTTTCAACTAACTTTTGATACACGCTATGTATATATAATGTATTATGAACATATATTTATGGCAATTAAGCTACACGGAAACGTTTATGTTTTATTTCCGCATGAAATCATCAGGCTAAATGTTTTACTCACATATGTGTATATACATGAAATAGTAAATTATACACATAATGTATATATTTTTGTTTCTGTATTTACTTAAATGGTGCTCAATACATGATTGGAGCTATAAATATATATATACTTATGACAAGTAAGCTACACAAAAGCGTTTTCACCGCTTATCAAGGCCTACAGGCTACTCGAGGATAATAGTTAATGAGATTGTCGGTTGGCGATGAATACCTTAGGAGGATTCATTTCTCCCGAGGAATTTCTTCGTGGAATGAAGCACAAACGTTTCTGCGTATCTTACTTTCCATAAGTGTGTGCGTGTGTATGTCTGTCTGTTTTTGTATGCTCTTGTTAATGTTTTTCTCGATCACTTAATCATTCATGTCTTTCTTTCGTTCCTTGCAGGGAATACTTGGAATTGTTATAGGCCGTCGAAGGGAGATTGGATGCGCCTCTGCCTCTCGTTGCGGACAACAGCAACCACCAGAGACCCTAGCCCCGAGCGACTACAGGTCTGGGACGTAAAGGGGGACTCCCCAAAATTCATCGCGATCACAACAACAATAAAACTAATAACAACAAGAACAACAGTGACTATCACAACTGCGGCTAAAAACCAACAAAAATAATAAAACACAACAACTACTACTACTACTACTACTGTTACTCCCAATAATTACAAATATTGTTCTCCTTTCTTCCGTTAGAGATCCCCATCTTCATCCACAACCATCTCTATCTTGTGTTGCCACCAAAGCCGAAGCTAGTTGGATCTCTTCGTTTCTCCAAGAGTCGACATAGCCTTCTATTTTCGTCTTCTCCAATAATAAAAATACCACTCTTTTCTTCTACATCGCTGCCTTCAAGGCCCTCTAGTTCCTGTTTTGTTTTGTTTTTATTTTTTTTCATCTGTCATCCCCACACCCATCACCGACACGACAGTGACATTAATATTATCGTATACTGAAGCGGCCGCTTCGTTCTCGACAACGTTTACAACCGCGGAGGGAAAACCCGTCGATCTATGGTGCGGTAAAAAAAAGAAGAAAAAAAGAAGAAAAGAATTGACACTACGGCGACTACGAGGTTGGCTCCCGCCGTTACTCAACCTTAACCTCTATATCGTTGCCCTCGGTCAGAGTAACAACGAACCATAGATACCAACAAACACTTAGACTCGGGAACAACACTAGTCATACGCGTAAAATACCACAAGAACAACACGTTAGCGGAACCCGACGTCCGTTTTATAAGCTAAAAAAAAAAAAATTTTTTTAAACAAACGCTGACACAATTTGTATTAGTAATCACAGAATTACGACAATAATAATAAATAAAAAAACAACAACTTAAGTATCTTTTTTCAAAAACGAACATAGGTACAACATACGCAACAACTGGATTTGTATAGTTCATGTTTAGTAACCCTTCAGATCTGCGACCGGTAACTCTGTGAACGTTTCTTACTACGACACCTGACGACCACAAGCTAGTGGCGTTGTACTAAAAGAAAGAGCGTGTGTGTGTGTGCATAGACGGGTCTGGTGAGATACTTAGCGGTAATTACAAAAGAGAGCCCATTATTTTTGTCGCCGGCTTTGATGATCATCGGAGTGGTACGGATATCCTCTGGAAAAGACGGTGGAACGGCGATCCTTTCAGCTTCGATAACTACAAGTTTACCTCAGACAGAGCTCTCTCTCTTCCAACACCTTTAATAAAAGCGCGCAGCTCCATCACTCGTTGTACACTAACTAGAGCAACTAACGCTACACTTGCAACAAATAGAACCACAAAAATAACTACTACTACTTCGAATACAGGTTTTACGACGACGGCTGCCGTTGCCGCAGTCGCTGCAATAAGAAAGAAGAGGAGGAGGAGGAAGCGAAAGAAAAAGGAGAAGCCGACGGGAGGCGAGGTTGCGAGGCGGAGGAGGCGGTCGGCGCAGGCAGGGGCGACACCGGCGAAGATGACGGGGAAGATGAGCATTTTCGCGTTAGCAGCAGCAGAGACGGAGAGAGATATAGAGCTGTGCGCGCAACGGGAAAAAGACGTCGGAGCTGGAGGAGGTGGCGGCGACGACGACGACGACACCCAGGCGGACGCTGCTGGCAGTAATTTGGCCGAACTGTTTTGCGAATCGAGCTCTCCAGTGCTGGACTTTGCGGCTAACACTCCTACAGGCGGCGATAAACTGCCCGGATCACGGATGCGAAGCGAAAACGGTCTCTCTCCGCTCTTTGCTCGGGACGAGCGTAGCCGAGAGTCTGTTGGAAAAGACGGACGCGAAACGAAGAAGCGAGAGAGTGGTGAAACAGAGAGAAGTGAAGAATTCGAAAGAGAGGGGGAAAAGGAAGAAAAAGAAAAGGAAGGAAAAGACGTCTACGAGGAAGGAAGTGAGAAAGAAATGGAGGCAAAGAAGATAAACAGACGTCGATCAGAAAAAGGAGAAAGAGAAATGAAAGAAAGTGGGAAATCAGCAGAAATGTTGGGCAAAGCGAAAGTAAAAGTAAGTTTTGATATCGCTCAGGTCGTCGACATCGACACCACCAACACAGTGGACGAGAATCCCCAGAACGACAAAACATTATCGTCGAAGCCCGTCACGACAAAGCAACGTAGCTCTGCGATGCTGGCTATGCCTGGCAACGAACGCTTGGCTGTCATCGTAGCGTTATGTAGCGTCATCGGCGTCGGCGGCGTCGCTACGTCAGCATTCCTTTTTACGCTGACTACGGCGTTTTTTTTCTGCTGCCTGTTCTACCAGCGTTTTCACTCGAGTCGCCACTTTCAGCCGTTCCATCACAACAATGAGGATTTTCACCGTGGTTTTTCCTGGCGGGAAATAGACAGACTTTTCGGTGCTACTACATCGCACCTACCCCGGCGAACTGGCCCCTTATTTACAAGTCTCTTTAGCCGGCACCGACACGGCCTTTTAATGGGTTGGCTTCAGGTTTTCACGGCTTGCCTGTTGTTGGGGGCGAACACGGCTCACGCCCGTTACAATCTAGGTTCTCGCTTACATAACGGGTTTAGCACAGGACAGAATTGCCCCCAAAGGTGCGCCTGCATCGGAGTGTCGGTGGATTGTAGCTTCCGAGGCTTAAGAACCGTACCAACTGACATACCTCCAGATACGGAAAGACTGTAAGTATTAAATTTTAAGTATTTATTATATTTCCAATTTCCTTTTCTCTATTTTTCCATTCATTAGTTTATACATTTACAAAACAAATAAATGTTACAAATCCCATAAAACTTCAGTTACAACGGACAATATCTGGTAGCATTTCTGGTGTCAATTCGAGGAAAATATCATTATGTAAAAATTCATTATCTAAACATGAAAAATAATAAAACATTTGTCAAATACTGAACGCCCCCCCCCAAAAAAAAAAACACTTAACCAACATTTTTAAAACACGTAAACACCAAAATGTTTAGAACACTTAAGCATTAACACGTAAACACCAAAATGTTTAGAACACTTAAGCATTAACACGTGAACACCAAAATGTTTAGAACACTTAAGCATTAACACGTAAACACCAAAATGTGTAGAACACTTAAGCATTAACACGTAAACACCAAAATGTTTAGAACACTTAAGCATTAACACGTAAACACCAAAATGTTTAGAACACTTAAGCATTAACACGTAAACACCAAAATGTTTAGAACACTTAAGCATTAACACGTAAACACCAAAATGTGTAGAACACTTAAGCATTAACACGTAAACACCAAAATGTTTAGAAAACTTAAGCATTAACACGTAAACACCAAAATGTTTAGAACACTTAAGCATTAACACGTAAGCACCAAAATGTTTAGACCACTTAAGCATTAACACGTAAGCACCAAAATGTTTAGACCACTTAAGCATTAACATTTTTTAAAAAATTAAGAATCAAATTTTTTTTCCAAGATGTTTAGAACGCCAACAGATTAAGACACTTAAATTTCTAAAATGCGTACACACCTAAAGTTTTCAAACACTTAAACACCACATCAATAGTTACAGAGATTTTTTTTTTTTAAATCTATTTGAATGTGATCTAAAGAAGCTGACTTGTTTGCCGCTGTAAAAGTTTTAGAGAAAAAAAAACTCATACGTAAACATTTGTTAGTAGCGGTATTTCTTCATCACTGCAAGAATGTAAATGATGCTTTTGCGCGATCTTGTAAATTCAAAAGTGAAAATATTCCAACATCCAACCGCCAAATAAAATACTTTTATCTATTATTATGGAGATTTGGTATCTGTCTGTCCGATGTCGAAACTATAATATTACTTTTATTGTATTATCTTTTAAGGTTCACTTCCGTTTACTATACCATTTCAAACTTATATACTCTCTTTCAATGCTCAATTGAGATGGAGCGTACGATCTGTTCTGGTGTCATTAGACTATCCTCCAAAGCATTACCTCCTCCTTTAAGGTGAGATAATGTAGTACATGTTCGTTAGTTATGTTACCGTTCTAAAATCCCCCATCGTTTCTCTCAAGGTGTTGTTCATCGCAATCTGACAATCTCATTGACCCTTATCCTTGAGTGGCCTTTGGACCTTGATAAGCGGTGACCCTTTAGTTAAAAAAATATCTCTTCGTTTGGGGATAGTGCAGTACATGTTCGTTCGCCATGATACCATCACCCAGCCATTACCTCCTCCCTGTTGGTATCTGTCCTGTGGTCATGCTAGTAGATTTAATGTAGACTAATCTGTTTTGTATTTAAAGTTTTTATTAAGACAATCTTTTCGCACGTCTAAATAAAGTATCGACTATTCTACTGTAAAATAAAATGTCATCGTCTTTTGTTATTTCCATAAAATGCCACTATTTACTTGCCTCCCCACAAGAGCAGAGTTATACATGATGTTGTTTTTTTTAACAAAAAGAACCCGTTAATTCATCCAAAATGGGCGATCTTGTAAATATAAAAGAGATAATATTCCTAAATCCAAACGCTAAATAAAATACTCTTATTACTAATGGAGATTTGGTATCTGTTTATCTGAAGCCGGACCTGTACTATTACTTCTATTGTACTATCCTTTTATGCTCACAGACCTCACAAAACAGCTGCCTCTGGTTGGGACAAAAAAATTTCCTCAGTCTAGAAGAATTTCCCTGACCGAGGCAGAAAAGCTAAAGTGTAGTATGGGAACAGGTACTCCAATTTGCTCGTCGCCAAAAATGTTTCAGTCGCATAAAATAAAACTTTTGTAAAGAAACAAAATCAGATACAAAAGAAAAGCCCTAAAAAAAGAAACAATATACAAAAATAAAAACAAAATGAATTGCACCAGTTTTATTTTCAGAAAAGGGGGCACATCGATATAAGAAAAGGGGGCACATCGATATCAGAAAAGGGGGCACATCGATATAAGAAAAGGGGGGTGCATCGATATAAGAAAAGGGAGTTGCATCGATATAAGAAAAGGGGTTGCATCGATATCAGAAAAGGGGGAACATCGATATAAGAAAAGGGGTTGCATCGATATCAGAAAAGGGGGCACATCGATATAAGAAAAGGGGGTTGCATCGATACAAGAAAAGGGGTTGCATCGATATCAGAAAAGGGGGAACATCGATATAAGAAAAGGGGGAACATCGATATAAGAAAAGGGGTTGCATCGATATCAGAAAAGGGGGCACATCGATATAAGAAAAGGGGGTTGCATCGATACAAGAAAAGGGAGTTGCATCGATACAAGAAAAGGGGGTTGCATCGATACAAGAAAAGGGGGTTGCATCGATACAAGAAAAGGGGGTTGCATCGATACAAGAAAAGGGGGTTGCATCGATACAAGAAAAGGGGTTGCATCGATACAAGAAAAGGGGTTGCATCGATATAAGAAAAGGGAGTTGCATCGATACAAGAAAAGGGAGTTGCATCGATACAAGAAAAGGGGTTGCATCGATACAAGAAAAGGGGGTTGCATCGATACAAGAAAAGGGGGTTGCATCGATACAAGAAAAGGGGGTTGCATCGATACAAGAAAAGGGGTTGCATCGATACAAGAAAAAGGGGTTGCATCGATACAAGAAAAGGGGGTTGCATCGATACAAGAAAAGGGGGTTGCATCGATACAAGAAAAGGGGGTTGCATCGATACAAGAAAAAGGGGTTGCATCGATACAAGAAAAGGGGTTACATTGTTACAAGTTAGTTGCGGAATTCCGTTCGTTCGCTCCAAATCAATTGATTGCGACTCTTTAAGATCGAAGTTGGGGTGACGGAATTTCTTACCAAAGATTTCTGGTTTCATTAAAAGGAATCGATGAGAGTAGAAGATATCGAGACCGTTTTTTCTTTTCTTTCTTGCTTTCCCTTTTAGACGCTTCATCGCATTGTCAGTTGATCGGTGCTCGGTCTGTCAGGCCTCAATTTGAAATAGTCTTTACACGTGCAGATTGAGTGGATGCATATTCGAAATGAGCATTGTTTTCTTCATACGCTATTATCTTATACTTGTAGAACTATTACGACTGCATAGTTTGGTATTCACGGCAATAAGCAGTAACACGTGTATGCACATATGAAAAAGGCATTATTATACATGTATATGTGTGTATATGTATATATCTGTGTGTATATGTATATATCTGTATGTATATGTGTGTATATGTATATATCTGTATGTATATGTGTGTATATGTATATATCTGTATGTGTATGCGTATATCTGTATGTATATGTATATCTGTATGTATATGTGTATATATGCATATATCTGTATGTAAATGCATGTGTATCTGTATGTGTAAACATTTGTATAAATCTGTATATATCTATATATATCTGTATATGTGTGTAAATATGTATGTCTATATATATATATATATATATATATATATATATTTCTAGGCAATCGATAATGTAGACAAATATAAAAAAACAAACAATTTTCCTTACTTTCGTGGCGAGCTGATAGCTTAAAGGTACAATCTCTCTATTACTAACCAAGCAGTCTTGTTTTGACTCTCGGTTTGAAACACGCACTCTGTCTAGCCACAGGAAAGAACTGTTATACTGCGAAACAGCTGCATGTGGATTGCATATATGTATATATAGTAGGAAAAGCGCTGCTCACGTATTGAGCACTACTGAAGTAATAGCTGAAAAAATATATGCGTGATATATTATATTTCTTTGTAATATAAGTGCATATAGATTAAATAGAAATAAATTATATCTATATATATATATATATATATCAGTCATATTATTCAATAAATGAAGAGAAGAAACAAACTTACGCACACGCACCTGTTAAAGTTTGCGTAAAACAACAAAAAAAATGAGGCGAAAATATTTCTTCTGTTGATACTAGCAGCAGTATTCTCAGAACACGGCTCAACTTAAAGACAAGTCTAGCTTGAACAAAAGGCTCAGATCAAGATGTTGCGGCGCATCAACTCCTTCCTTGTTAAACATGCATGTGGACAGGTGCATTGACCATATTTGCCTACTCGTGCAATCACCCGCACATAAGACGAACGAGCGCCCCTCCACGCGTATCCCTATAAAAAAAAAGAAGTAAATAGAACGCGCTTTAGAAGTAAGGTCTACATTTTCGCCGCTGACCTCAAACTCTAACGAATTACGAACCGAGAGGCAAAGTGTAGTCTCTGCTCTGATACTATACTTCATCTTTTCTGTCAGTGGTGGAGAAATTCTTCTAGACTGAGGCAATTGTTATTTTGCTCCAATCCAGAATTCCCTTTTTCTCTTTTGAGTAGCTGAATTTTCTCCACATAAAAACCGGCTTTATGTCTAACTCTGTCCTCGGGGGGAGGGGGTAAAAAGGAGCTTTAACCATGAACTATATCTGCTCCCGTCGGGTGACGAAAAATTATATTGCTACATGAAATATAAAAGGACTAGCACGTACACCCGGTGTTGACCAGGAATAAATAAACCTCCCCCGACCATGTGTACTGCTGCTCTCAACTCTCAACTACATGTTACCATTTTTATTCGTTATTATTATTTTTTTTATTCCTATAATTTTCAGTTTTGAACAAAAAAATAAAACAAGTAGAACGTTGTCTTTGCTGGATAAAATTTATTTAACTTTTGTTTATTTTCGAATTATAAATACAAACAAGCGTTTAACAAAATAAAACAATCCTTTTCATACATCAGAAAGTATAGAGTTTGTAAGCTTTATCAGGGAATATTTCTGCTCATATTTTTTTGTTGAATATCCATTTCTGAGCCATACCCTTATGCTACTTTCAAATAAGAAGAGGTGGGTTATTCCGTACTACGGACATCTGGGAGCCTTAGCCCCATAATTTATCATCGATTCTTAAGTCATTTCTTTACACGTGCTGCTCGACGCTTCCAGGCGAACTCGCTACTTCTCTCGTTCACCCTCTCATTTGAGCCATGTGACATCACGTCCGTTTCTAGCTACAGCAGGTTGCTGACGAAACAAGATCAAATAAAGGGTTCAGTTCAAAAGTCCGTCTAGATTCCCAAGTTCAACCAAGTGCGCCTGAAGAAGGTCGGAGGTTATATCGGCCGAAACGTTGTGAGAATAACACCCAAGATGAGAACAGTAGTCCGAATAATCGAAATTCTACATATGTTCTCTATTTTCTACAGATTCCTCAACGATATAATGTTTCATTCAAATAAAACGCATTGTTGCGGGTTATCAAAAACACTTCTGATGAATGTTTAGCCATGAAACTGCACTAAAGTGTGTACATGAGTCAACTACATTATTTTTTTTTATTCTTATAAGTTTCTATCTGAAGATATATTTATATGTACATAGTCTGATTTTCTTGATTTGGTTCATTTTAGTTTTGGAATTGAAGTTTCAAGGGCCGTTTTTTGGGAGTGTTTACATCGACCGAAACATTGTGAAAATAACATCCAAGATGAGAACAATAGTCCGAAGTAATACAAACTGTCTATCCTCGTCTCAGAAATTCCGAACCAAAGAGAACATATCCCACACTATTTCTATGTCAAATAGGCTTATTCAATTCTATATGACGTACGGTGAAACGTGTACCTTCTTCAGTTGTGTAAACACCCAACTAATATGCATCTTTTGGAGAAATTCGCAACTTTTAAATCGATGTAAACACTTGAAGCATAAACACTCTTAGTAAAATGACCGGGGTCGGCATTAAATCACCCGAAAAGATTTGATATGCCGTAAAACAAAACAACCAAACCGAACCAGAGAGAACATATCCCACACTGTGATATCAGTTATAACTGCGAACATATTTGTTATGCGAAATAGGCTTTATTCAATTTATATGACGTTTCGGTGAAACGTTTACCTTCTTCAATTTTGCAAACACCCAGATAATCTGCGTGTTTTGGAGAAATTCGCAAGTTTGAAATCGATGTAAACACTGTCATGGTTTACTTGGGATTAATTCGTTTATTTGTTCACTTTCATAAAGTTAAACAAAACAAAACTAATAAATAATCCTGAGAGATTCTCAAATGCTACGGCCAGCCGATCGATTCTTCAGCCTTCTCAAAGTGTAACACCTCTGAAAGCAAGCTTCTCGCCTTTCTCAGATTCTTGTATTACCCTAGTCAAAATGAATGACTCTCCTCGGGAAAGATCCTTGTTTTGATAAGCTCCCAGGACTGACTTTCATTCCAGATCGAAAATGGAAGACATATATCCAATCTGTTGCTTAGGTTATGGAAAAATTGTTAGATCATTCTACTGCTCTAGAAAACACCTTACGCCTAATGCAATCCTCTACTTATATAGAGTTAGATAGTCCTAAGCTGGAATACTACTGCCACATCTGGAGAGGTGTCACTAAAAGCACTTTTTCTTGCCTTGTTAAAGTTCAAACACGACCTCGAAATCTATTGCGGGGTGATTTCTTCTGTTTCCTACAGACCCTTTCTCACAGAAGAGACATTGCTAGTGTGTCTCTACTCTATCATTATTTCCATAGAATGTGCTCGACTGAGCTCCAAACTCTCGTTCCTCCTCGTAAAACATTTACGGCAATAACTCGTTTTTTACCACACGCATCATTCGGAATTTCTATGAACAGACATGTTTTGTAAAAGTTCTTGTATGTGAACCACATTAGCACGGGACTGCTTCCCCGCAGTTTACAACAGGCGTCTTCATATCCAATGTCAATAAATGCTTTTCATAAACCGTTCCCATAAGTAAGAAAACTTAGTTAATTCTATTTTATTAATCATTTTATTTTATACTTATATTCATCCAAACGCGGTACATTGCCACTGAAACGTAAGGGGGGGGAGGGCTACTGAGAATTAGGGGCCAGATTTATAGGGGCATCCTAAGCGGGGAGTTGTGCAGCGAGATGTTTGTTCGCGTTACATTTAAATTTGTGCATGTTGGTACAGTCGGGGAAACATGGAACAGGGAGGGGATTCTAAAGGCTAGTAGTTCGAGCAAAGAAGCTATTAGAGTAGAAAGTTTTCCGGTATCTGGGGATCTCAACAGTGAAGGGGCGTGATTTTGCTAATCATGTTCAATCATTCCATATTATCCTCAAGGGTTTTGGGCTTTGATAAGCGATGACTCCTTAGTACAAAAAAAATGGCTCATGTAGGTTTTTACATTTTCTTTTTTATATTTCTCTTTTCTTTAACGTATCATCAGTATTTGGTCTTGGTTATATTCGTGTCATCTTTATTTTCAGCATATTTCAGCCGATATGTTCTTCGGTCTTCTCCGAATTTATGTTTCATCTACTTAAAAACAAAATCTTATTTTTCATTTCTTGTTCCTTTATGTCTCTTCGGTGACTGTTCTTGAAATTAAAAAGAACAGAAAATGTACAAAGCTAATTCTTCTCTTGCGTAGAACACTGTGATGTAGGGGAGGGCGACACTCCTCCCTCTGGATTACTCCACTTATCCTTGATCTTTACATTACTATTATCATTATTATTGTTATATAACCAAGAAAGCAGAACTTGCACACAAGAAGATCGTTTTAGATGTTATTAATATACTTTTGATGATCGGATTATCCATGAAACTGAAGCAATTATTTTTCAGATAAACCATATGTATTATTTATTACTAGCAGTATAATATCACTGTTACTACTGATAATATTCATTCTGAAATAATAAATGCTTGTCAGGGTCAAAATACTATTAAGAAGGAATGACTCTTCTTCCGTAAAAATGGTTTTCATTGTCAGCTAAATATTCTGTAAATAAATAAAACCAATGCCACTTTTTTTTTTAAGGTATGCATTTTAAATTGTACTGTTTTAGTCGACGAGTGACATAATTTGATTTGAGAACAATTCATTTTAAGATGAGTAAATTTGAAATTAGTCTGATCAGCGAAACAGTGATTGGCGATTCGTCTGATGTTGCTAATCACCGTTTTTGCTGATCAGACTACCTCATTATTTTTCTTCAAATATGTGTGAAAGGATATCACATACGTACGAACATGAAATGACTTGACGTATTATTATATAGACTAGCGGGACCTGTGGAAATTCCACAGTTGTATCCTTCATCTGTTGTATATTGATGCCGTACGTAAAACTAAGTACTCTGATTAATGTAGTTTCAGAATAAATCCGGTTGAGGGGGGGGGGTCTCCAAAACCCCCGTAGGAGTTTGTGACATATTTCTAATCTATGACGTCCACGCGAACGCAGACTCTACGATATTAATGTAAACCACCTTTGAACAGAACAGATACTGCACTTTGATACTAGCCCAATGGAAAAGAAAGTGTATTTTAACTAGTTTGACGTTTGCGACAAAAGCGTCATCAGATTACATTTTTTAAATTACTTTTTTGCATTTTAATTACGGCAATCGAGCGATCCCATATTTTTTTAAAAGAGTGCAGGTGATAACGTACGTACGAACATGTAATTACATAATATATATATATATATATATATATATATATATATATACGGGGTGAGCCAAAAGTAGGTGGACAGTAAAAAACATTTATTTGGAGACTACTTATACGTACAATTACATGTAATAAAACATTTATATTAATGAAAATTAAATGTTATTTATCAACGCAAGTGTTCAAACTGTTTTCCTTCTTGATTTACACAGCTTCGAAGTCTGCCTCTTACGCTTTGACAAACATTTTCGCACTTTTGGCTCATTCTGTATATATATATTCTACTTTTTTGTTTCATTTTACTTCAGTCAAAATTCTCAGAAATCAAGGGGCTGACAGTTGATCTCTATATCAGATACATAGATATTTGAATATTTATTAAAGTTCTCTTTACCTATCAAACGTTGACTTATTAAGGAAGTAAAGAACATTAATTTTCTTCTCCCCAATTGACCAGTTAAATATGTTATAGCATATCTTTCTTGTGGTCTCTTGGTCTTAGCGGAGTCCAGGACAAGCATCCGTCTAGTCTGGTGGAATATCCAGCTAACATTACTAGGAGAAGGTGTAAGAAAGACCGAAGACACTCGAGGAGGGTGTCTAGTAGTTAATTCATACTCTACTGTCTAATGGGTAATCCAAACTATATGTACGTGTGTGTATGTGTGTATGTGTGTGTGTGCGCGCAAACTTTCTGAGTTTTATATAACTGATGCATGTAATTGTGTCGATTGGTTCCATTAAAAAAATTGCATAGATAAAAGTTTTGTCACAGAAGTGTCGGCGTTTTTCAAAAGGGGGTAGTAAAATCACACGCACCCCTCCCCCTCAACCAAGTTTCCATAATGAGGCAGATAAAATGAAATAGGCTTCCTTTTTGTAGGGATATATAAGGAAGCACGGAATAACCTCGGCCCCAGAGAAAGGAAAATCCTGATTCGTGTCTTCTTACTCCGTAGTCTTATTTGTTGTCCACGTTCGCGGGTGTTTTATTTACTCCTCCCCAGGAGTTAGGCACAAGGCCAGTTTTATCTTACTCCCACAAGTAAGATGTGACCCAAGGTCGGGTCGGAGAGTGGGGGTTGAAAAGCCACGCGGGTGTTGATATTTACTGCTTGTTTGCTTACAACAAAGCTATGAATGCGATATCAGTCGCAAGGTCAGCTAATTTGCATATTGATTTTGAAAAATGACATTTTATTAATTAACTATTTGTTATTGTTTTGTTTTATAATTCCATGATTGTTTTGATTTTAATATAACAGATAATTATGTTTCGCAATATTGTTTTATTTAGCATTTGTGTTCAAATGTTTCTTTTCTTTATATTTGAACCGACTTTATATAGGGACCGACTTGATATACCGACTTATACTATAGGCATTTCTAATTACAAGTAAAATAGCAAATTGATTTATTCTTTCTTTTCCGTTCTTTACGGTCACATTTAAAAGATAAATAAATTTATATCGAAATTACCAAAATGTTAATGTTTATCTATCAAAATGAATAAATGAGAAAGATTTTGTTTCTGGTTTACAATTTTTATCATATTGTATTATTGATCGGCCTTTGTTCTGATGGATACTACACCCCATAAACTGGTATCGTCTTGGCCTTCAGGGCTTGATTTACGCCGGTCTATGGGTCTATCCTGTGCAGTTCTAGGAGGTCCACCCTCCCAGGCTTTGCCTCCCCTCTTTGGGGAGGAGTAAGTTTATTGCTTACTGCCTGAGGCGCCCCTACCGGGGAATGCCGACGGGGCTGCCCAGCCAATTTTTAATGACCAGAGTGCTCACCTTCTCGGGCGCTGGCTTTTCAAGTCCCACTTTCCCGACCCGACCTTGTGTCACATCTTACCTTGTGGGAGTTAGATAAAACTGGCCTTGTGCCTAACCTCCTGGGGAGGTAAATAAAATATATGTGGCCCCACCTTTATGCAACCCATGAGCGCAGAGCACACTTAAAACTTCAAATACAATCAAATATCCGATTCTAATGAAAGTTAAAACATACGTATAAGACACTAATTTAGAGAGTTTTCAAACACTTCAGCTTCTTCCGACTATATTAGGGGGCGAAGCGGGGAGAGGAGGGGGCAATAAAAACAAAGAATGTAATATGGTGTTATGAGCATAGTGGAAAAATACATTGTAGTGATCCTTATTCAATCCCGAGCAACGTCGGATCTTCCTTCTATTAATATAGGTTTACAATAATATCGTGCGGGTTGCGTCCGTGTCGGATATACATTGAACAGCTAAGACAACTTTTTACTTTATTTCATTTTATTTATAACTTGAACATTTAAAATTATAGAAATCTTGTACATACAAACATACATATATATATATATATATATATATAGAGAGAGAGAGAGAGAGAGAGATATTAAACATAAAGAAAGAGGCAAAATGCCTTCAAAGAACCATGTGTTAGATGCAGATATTTTTATTAAAATAAAAATAAAAAATAAAAATATTTTTTTCTTTCTTCATCCTGACTTTTTAATCTAATATTTCGCTTGATATAACAAGCCTCGTCAGAGCTTTAGACAAATAAAAGGTATTAACCTTTTTTTTCGTAATAATCCTTCCTGGTCTTCTAGAAGTGGGGTCCGATGTTATGTAGACTAACAGTGCAAATGTCTCTTTTAAATGGAACTTAAATCGCGCATGGTCGCTGGTAGGTATAAATTTGGGAAAGTTCATTTTTTTTAAGCATCTTTAGAATTTTTAATTAAAAATATCTGCATCTAACACTTGGTTCTTTGAAGGCATTTTGCCTCTTTCTTTATGTTTAAAATTCTAAAGATGCTTAAAAAATGAACTTTCCCAAATTTATATATATACATATATATATATATATATTAAATACTACATTAAGAATTTATTAAAGAATTAGATGACACTATAGATTTAGTTTTTGTAGGAGGGAAAGGTAAATAGATGGACTTTTCAAAATCTAAGGATTGTAAGTGTAAAGCTACGAATGGTAAGACTAGTGTTTCCAAAACTGGTCTGACAATACTTGTCAGTCACCTTATTAAAGAGAATTATTTTCAGATAGGAAATAAAATACTACTCCAAACTATAGGCATTCCAATGAGTTTGGATCCTGTCCCATTTTAGGCTAATCTCTATCTGCATAGACTTGCTGCCTTAGTAATAAGAATGATTAAACAAGGTGATTATATGAATAAAATATTTAGACAATTAAATAAAGCAATAACCCGCCATCCTGATGCTTTTAAGTTTCATCAAATTAATCAAAGTAGATTGATAGAGCAAATTCAAAACTATATAAGAAATTTAGTATAAAATCTTTAACATGTATAAACAGTACATATAGTGTAATATATATATTAAAACATTACGTGTGTATATATATAATCTATTTTTAATTTTTAAATGAAACTAAAATAAATAATAATACTAAAGATACATTAAAAAATATAAATAACCGAGGTGGGGGGGGGTGATAAGTAGTATACTAGATTCGTCCGAACTCTATAAATATACAGTAGTTTTGTAAATAACAAATACATTTTTTTAAACAAAGACGAACAATGTAGCTGAGGATAAGATTTTTTTTCTTTTTAGAGAGGTGGTGTTTGATAAATACAGCTGTGCTGGGAAGCCATGAGATAAAATAGTGCGTTCTTTTTTAAATACCGAAACAGTTTTTCATGGTAAACAACTGATGATCCCTTAAATAATATAAAGTCTGGCATAAATATCTGGAAGCTAACTAATACAAGAGATTGACTTACAAGCAAAAGAATTTCCCAACAAAGGACTTGGGACTAAAAAGCGTTTGTTTTTTTGTTTTTTTCTTTCTTTCTCGTAGTTTAATGGTTGAAAGATTTCCAAGACTATATATATTAATCACATGAAATGCATGTTCAAATATCTCTTAGTTTTTTAGATTCAGTTGAAATAACCATTTTAATAATTTCAATTATACTTAAATTGTAATTAACTCGCCAAGTGATTAATCTATAAGTTTCTGTCTATCACTCTCTTCCTCTATCACTGTATTTTGCTTGACTCCCCGCTCTTATTTTATCCCCCCTCTCTCTCTCCCCCTCTCCCCTCTCTCTCTCTCTCTCTCTCTCTCTATCCCTCTTTGTTTACTAACAGTCGAATGTAATAAAGATTAAAATATAAACAAAAGTGAATAAAATAGTAAATAGTAAAACTATGAGGGAGGGGTACATAAGAGAGAAATAACGAGAATAAAGCGACTAATTTGGGATTTTGCCTTTACCATTAAGCATTTGACTGGCTTTGCAAACTCACTTTTTCCTGATTCAAACAATCTAACCCGAGCTAAATGATGACCCATATATATATATATATATATATATATACTTAATTAATATCCATAGACATGTTTCGTGTTACCTTAACACTCATCAGTATGGGTAATGAAACTGTACAGCCGGTCGAACGATTCGAACACCAAATATGTATTATACTTGTTTACATAAAGAAGAACAAAATACAAATGAAAAACAAGTAATTTTGACAATTTAACCTTCGATCTATCGTCAAGGTTACTTGGGTGGGTCGGTCGGTAGAATGCACTTGAACTAAAGTGGCTTCCATTGGTAGACATGGGTTCGATCCCTGCTGTAGTTTCGATTTTCTATTTATTTTTAAATTCCTTTTGTAGTCGCGCTTTCGTCTATTAAAAATTCATCTCCCCCTTTTCATTCTCCTCCGCCCGCCCCTCTTTCCCCTTTTCTTATTCATTACCTCTAACCAACCCGTGGCCCCTTATTTTCCCCCATGCCTCCCCTCGTGCCATTGTTTATCCTACTTGTTCACCCTGCCCTCTTATCTATTATATCTACACCCATTAAGTCATATTTCGTTACACCGCCCCTCTATCGATAGGATATATGGGTCACCCTTCTGTCAACGGATATAGACTTCCTAACAGTCATTAGTCCTCGACCGACCCCTCCCCCCTGTATTCTCACCCCCACATACAATAATTATTCTCCTCTTCCAACAGTTAACATCAAACATTGATAAAAATCTTAATAGGTGATCTTCCCTCCCTACGAGGCCCGATACGATCACTTCGCCGGTTGAGGCAACGAAGCGAACAAGCCGATTCGTGGCAGCCGTTGGCGAATGGAGCATTGAAATTCACCGAAACAGTTTGAGACTTCCGTCTATTCTAATTGAATGCAATCGATTACGTTGCACATTTGTTGGCATCGGTCTTCGCTCCATCGGCTACGGATACGATTGACATAGAGGAGCATAATATTGTGTATGGATCTCAAACACGTAGCTCGCGAGCCACATGCGGTTCGCGGACTTTATTCTGCGGTCTATCTCTCTCTCTCTCTCTCTCTATATATATATATATATATATATATATATATATATATATATATATATATATATATATATATATCATTACTATTTCCGCCATTAATTATTTAGAAGGAACTATTTATTTTGCCTTACCTAGTCATTTATGAACTATTATTGTTAAATAAAAAGAAATTTACTAGAAAATATACGCCTTTAATGTTCCCGTATATAACAATTCTGTGTTAAGTAGTCAGACTGACTAAAAAATAGCTACTTTAATCAAAATCGGTCTATACGCGAACTTTAAAAACTTATAACTTTTATTATTATTTTTTTCTTTTAACGCAAATAAGTCAAAAATTTGTAGGTAAACCAAAATTAGTCGAAAACAATTCATAAGCTTTTACAGTTTGCGTAAATACCGATTATGAGCAAAGTAGTCATATTGTTTAACGTAAACTCGTGACTCAACAAAGATGACTAGTTCTGTTAAATATTATTTCTGAACGCAAATGGATCACAAATGAGTATTTATTTACCTCCTCTCCAGGAGGTTAGGCACAAGGCCAGTTTTATCTTACTCCCACAAGTAAGATGTGACCCAAGGTCGGGAAAGTGGGGTTTGAAAATCCAGCGCCCGAGAAAGTGAGCACTCTGGCCATTAAAAATTGCCTGGGCAGCCCCGTCGGCATTCCCCGGTAGGGGCGCCTCAGGCAGTAAGCAATAAACTTACTCCTCCCCAAAGAGGAGAGGCAAAGCCTGGGAGGGTGGACCTCCTTGAACTGCACAGGACCAACCCATAGACCGGCGTAAATCAAGCCCCGAAGGCCAAGACGATACCAGTTTATGGGGTGTAGTATCCATCGGAACAGATTCTACACTTTGATCTTAGCCAAAAGGCCAAGCAGACTAATTTCCAAACTGTATTTCCTTAAAAACCATTTATGTCGGCAATAGTAATAGTTATATATATATATATATATATATATATTAGCAAGCTATGAAAATATATTTATGGCAATTAAGCTACACAGAGGCTCTCGCGTTTTATCCCCGGGGGGGGGGATCTTCAGGCTTAAATGCCTGAAGATTCCATCCGGGGATGAAACACAGGAGTCTCTGTGTAGCTTAATTGCCATAAATATATTTTCATAGCTTACTACTTAGCTCTACTTACGTATCGAGCACTGTTGAAGTAAATACTGAAAATTGATACATAAAAAATTATATCTCCTTATAAAATTTTATGAAATAGTAATATATATATATTAGGTAAAACATTTTATTTTAACAAACATAATTTGATTGCATTAGGTTGAATCTGAAACTGAACACGTGATCTACTCATAAATAAAACAGTTCAAAGTGCATCACTTAGATCTTAAATTTATATTTTTATGTCTGACCGGATTTTCTTCAGAACTTAAAAAAAAAAATTTAATATATATATAAACGTTATAATCTATCAACAGAAAATGGAGAAAATAACGAATAACTTATATATTTATTTAGATATATATATGTATATATATATATATTTATTTAGATATATATATGTATATATATATATATTTATTTAGATATATATATGTATATATATATATATTTATTTAGATATATATATGTATATATATATATATTTATTTAGATATATATTTATTTAGATATATATGTATATATATATATTTATTTAGATATATATATGTATATATATATATATATTTATTTAGATATATATATATATGTATATATATATATTTATATATATATTTATATATATATTTATTTATATATATGAGGCAATTGACAATGTTTTTCATTTAGATTTCGCTTACTGTCAGTAGATACCGGGGGATAGCTGAGTGGTTAGAAGCACCGGATATCGTCTAGGCACTTGCTTGTCTAGCCACAATAAAGAGCTGTGATACAGCGAAATAGTCTGTCTGTGCACGACTAAAATATGCACCCCCTTCTTGGATTGAGCTCTCTTGTAAGTAAAATCGCTGACACCAGCTTATAATGCATTGTTCTTTGCAAAAAAATGGAGCTATGTTTAAAAATTGTAATAAGTTGAATAGATTTGTCTATCGCAATTTCCATGTTTTTGCATCAGCCATATTGCACGTGACATCTACCACATGCAAGTAAACAGTCAAACAATTCTGGTGTTAGCAGGTTCTTTTCTAGTTCCCTACTAATTATTATTAGTAGTAGTACTGACTAGGAGTTCTCACACAGGTCATCATCAGTGATTGCTCACTGATAATCACCGGTAGTATTCCCTGGAGTCTGAGTGACAACAAGTCTCCCCGGATTTTCAGTACTTTCCACCTCTTTCGATAACTATTGTAAATGACTTTGCGGTATCACAACAGACACTTAAGATCGATTTCTCGCTGGCAACGACCATTGGTCTTCTCTGGAATTTGGGTGGCAATAAGCCTCCCCAAGGTTCCACTACTCTCTGCACTCTTTCAGTAGAGGTCTGGTTGGTGCTCTCTCCCCTCTGTCTTTCCATCCTCCTTGATTATTCACGACTCTTTTATGTGGTATCAGCCGAAGCTTCTGCCATCAATTTTTTGGGGGGGAGATTTAGGAAATTTCTTGCAGATTCTTTCTCTCGGGTTTATGTGATGGTGTTCTTTCTTTGTTTTTTTTTTGTTTTCTTTCTATTGCAACTTCCATGTGACTGGTTAGCATTCATAGCTTATGTGGGTTGGTTTCTGTATTCAAGGAGTTTCCTTAAAATTTCAGCTGTTTTCATCATTGCCGTATTATTATTATTATTATTATTATTATTATTATTATTATTTTCTACTACTCACTAGGACTTCTAACACAGGTCATTATCAGTGATTGCCTACTGACCACAACCAGTGGAATTCCTTAGAGTATGAGTGACAACAAGTCTCTCCAAATTTCGAGTACTCTCCGTTTCTTCCGATAACCATTTCAAATGATTTTGCGAACAGCCGGTCACAAATGATATCTCGCTAACAACGATCTTTGGCCTTCTTTGGGGTAATCAGCCTACCTAATGCCCCAGTACTCTCCGCACCCTTTCAGTGGAGGTCTGGTAAGTGCTCTCCCTCCTCGGATTTTCCATCTTCTTTGATTATTTGTATGCTTAGTCGAGGCTGATGGCATCACATTTTTCGCGGGGAGCATTTGATTTCCTTTGGTTTCATATGGCGGTGTTCTTTTTATGTTTCTGTTTTATTTGTGACTCATTAGCGTTCATAGTTTATGTGGGTCGCTTTCCTCATTCGAGGAAGATTTCAGCTATTTTCATGATTGCCGTCTGTTGTATATTTTCAGTCTTTGTTTCAGTTTTTTCGGGACTGTTCCTAATGCTCCTACGATTATTGGTATTATATTGACCTTTTTCATGTTCCATATCCCTTTCAATTATCTGGCAAGTTCTGCGTATTTTCTTCGTTTTTCTGTCTCCTTGATCTTCACCCTGTTTGCTGCTGGTAAAGCAAAATCTCCAATTTAGCAGGTCTTTCTTTCTTGTTGACTATTATGACATCCAGTCTCATTGCTTGGGTGAGTTTATCTGTACCTTCATCTCCCAGAAGAGTTTGTGATTTTCGTTTTCTAGTACTGTCTCCGATTGGTGTCGGTACTATTTATCTTCATGTTCAAACTGCAGTCTTTTGCATGGTTCCCAGTGGACTGCCTTTCCTACACAGTCATGTCTGTTCTTGTATTCTTTTTCGGCTAGTTTGCTGCATTCACTTCTGTGATTTACCGTTTGTCTCTTTGTACACATATTCTGAATTTACTGTTCTCCTTGGTTTTATATATTTTAGCTGTATTACTTCTAATCGCATTGTTCTATGCACCTGTCAGTAGCGATTCCGTTTCTCTGTCCAAGTGTCCTTTTCGTGGCCATGTCCGGGTGTTTTCGTGAGTCTCTTCTTTTGTCATTCTTATGAATCGTCCATGTAGCACTTTTTCTGGACACTTTTCTTGTCTTTTTGTTTCTAGTTTCGCTGCTCCCTGTACTTTTGTTTTGACGGTGTTCTTCCTCTTCTTTTATTATTATCATTGTTATTATTATTTACTCACTAGAAGTTCTCACACGAATCATTACTAGTGATGGCTCACTGGCAAAAACGGCGATTCCATTATTATTATTATTATTATTATTATTATTGTTATTGTTGCCGTTGTTGCTGCTGCTTCTTCTTCTACGGTGATTTTTTTTGTCTTTCTGAATTCTTTCACTAAATTTTGTCCTTGAGAAACGTCATCACTCAACTGATTTGTGAAAAAGGCTGAAATGAAAATAAATGCGGTCCACTTTTATATTGAAAGTAATTGGAATTTGATGCCCTAACTTCTTTTACTCACAATCATTATGCTACTAAGATGAATACTAACCTTGACATTAAAACAATTAGAACACACTAATTCTATAAATACTCGCTTCCTTTGTGACCAATGATATTACAAATAGATCGTATGTTAGTCTTTTCTTAAACGAACGAGCAAATGCATGCTCCTTTTGGTCGCATATCTTTGGTAATATATATTGCTAATATATATGTTTTATACTTATATTGAGCAGGTAAATAATGATATATATATATATATATATATATATATATATATATATATATACAGTACCGTCCAAAATTAAGGAACAAAAATAAAATCTTCCTAATCTCAAATAAATTATATTTTAATATTTGTGAAAATTTCACTACATATGTAAATTATATAGTTGGATTTTACCGAGATTTTCAGATGAATTAAAATAATATTATTAAAGTTATCCACAATTTTACATATTTCAAGTGTCCAAAATTAAGGAACATTAAGGAAAAATAATTGTTTAAAGTTTAAAACAGTAGGGTTTGTTTTGTATAACCTTTTATACAAAAAAAAACCTACTGTTTTAAACTTTAAACAATTATTTTTATGAAAATAAATATTCTAAACTTTAATTATCATCACTGCTGCCAGTATCGCAATATCAATCATGTCAAAAAGAAATAAAACTGATTTAAGCAAAAATCGTCAAATTAAGAAAGGAAAAGTTGACAATAGAAGAAATCGGAAAACGTGTGAAATGTTCAAAAAGTGCTGTAAGCCAAGTTCTCAAACTCTATAAAGAAACTGAAAGGTTAAGTAACACAAAGAAACCTTGTAGACCAAGAAAGACAACGGCAAAAGAGGACAGAGTTATACAATGCCTAGTGTTAAAAGACCGTTTCCTTACAGCTGGCAAAGGTTCTAAACAAATGGAAGGTGTCACGAATGTTTCACGACAAAACTGTGTCCAGAAGGTTGCACGAAATAGGTCTTTTTGCAGGATCTCATCGAAAAAAGCCGCTAATAGGAAAAAAAAAAAAAAAGAAGCTAGATTGGCGTTCGCAAAAAAAGTATGTTATGTGGTCAGAAGAAAATTGGGAAAAAGTTTATTTCAGTGACGAATCGAAATTTAATGTATTTGGCAGTGATGGAAAACAATTTGTAAGAAGAATAAAAGGCGAAAGTTTGGATCCTAGCTGCATCAAAAAAACTGTTAAATTTGGTGGAGGTCGCGTGATGGTTTTTGGCATGATATTATGGCAGAGTACATCACCACTTGTACGCTTAAATACTAGAGTAAATGCCACTGTATACAAGAATGTTTTAGAACAGTATGTTTTGCCAATGTTGCGTAATTCTGGTATCGAAAAGTCTGTTTTTATGCAGGATAATGCTCTCTGCAATAAGGCAAAGCTGGCCATGAATTATCTAGCTGATCAAAAAGTAGAGGTAATGGACTGGCCTGCTCAGAGTCCTGACATGAACCCTATAGAAAACTTATGGAAGACTTTAAGACAGAATGTTATGGCAAAAAATCCGGAAAATATCGAAGACTTGTGGCTGAAACTAAAAGATGAATGGGCCAAGATAACTGTGGCCCAATATCAAGATTTAGTGAAATCCTGCAGTCGTAGATGCGCAGCAGTTATTGAAAACAAAGGTGGAAGTACCAAATATTAAATCTCTTTTGCGTTTTTAATGTGATTTAATTAAAAATAGTATTTTGTTCCTTAATTTTGGACACTTGAAATCTGTAAAACGGTGGATAACTTTTAAAATATTATTTTAATCCATCTGAAAATCTCGCTAAAAGTGCAACTACATAATGTGTATATTCAGTGGAATTTTCACAAAAATCAATATATAATTTTGTTTAGAATCAGAAGATTTACTTTTTGTTCCTTAATTTTGGACGGTACTATATATATATATATATATATATATATATATATATATATATATATATATAGCTCTGTCAGTAGAGCACCAGACGCCAATCACTGCGGTCCGGGTTTCGAATATCACTACGTTTAGCCACACTGAGGAGCCGTAGACTACGAAACACATGTTTGTGGATAATCCTCTCTCCCTCTCTCAACAATCAAATTGACCCATCGCCATGTATATCAGATGTCATGACCTGTATATTAACAAATTGAAGAATGTGAGTCGATTTTATCATTTTCTCTCGAACCTGTGAGGATTTGTTGCAGTCTGTAAAATTCAAACTGTGTTTAATTGTATGGTTTCATTCATTAAACGATCGTATAAAATTGGGAATAAACTACTGTACTTGATACGATATTTTGGGCCTTTGACGAAACTGAAATCATATATATGTGTGTGTGTGTGTGGGGGGGGTGTAGATGTGTGTCTCTTTATCTGTTTGCGTGTCTACTATCGACTCACGAACGCGACGTGACCCGATACCTATGACGATCGTCTAAAGTGGCCATATTTACCTTTTCTTATATGTAGAGGTCATTTAGGCAGAATGACAACAACAAAAAGTAGCTTGGTATATGTTCTATACATAAACATTTTGCATTAGCTGGGCATATATATTCTCCGCTTAAAAGTTAATGGGAGATCAAATTCTATGATTTGCGTGTGCGCGGAGTGTGTCTGTAACAGACAAATAAATGTGTGCATATGTATGTTGTGTGTGTGTGTGTGTGTTTTTTCATGAATGTAAGGAAGTTCCTATGAGAGTGTTCGTTATCTCTGTCTGGATGATCTCGGTTGATTCTCATTTTCTAACCCAAAATAGCAGATAAATTACAAGAACGTACACGTTATTTGGTTGGTTGCGTATTAGCCCTTTTGTCAACAACAGCAGCAGCAACAACAACCCCGACTTGTTACTCATTAGGATCCAAGAAATGCCTATTAAGGAAATTGTTATGAATAAAAGTCAGATTGAAATCGGTGACTGAACCAGGTGTTGTACTAAGATGTCAGAGATAAAGCAGTGTTCATAAATCCTGTGTGTGTATTAAGCTTAGACAGTATGAGTACCTAATCAGAGCTCCGAATGTCATGGAAATAGTCATGGTTGAGAGGAGGAGGAAATACCCTGGGTTACTGACAAGTCTCACCGAATCTTCGTTTTATAATTTGTAACATTAATATGATTGCGAAAAGTTCAGGATCAACTTGTCTTCTGTCCGTGTTAGAAATGGATTTCAATCCAATTCAATAACAGGTAATAATTAAAGCTGTTCCGACGAATACAGAGGTATGTCTCTTTTTAATACGGCGGCTATTTGTAAAATAATTCCGCCTCTGACAAAGTATTTTCTTAAAGGAATTAATTCAAATTACATTTTAATCTTCTTAACAATATGCTGCAACGATCCACAAGAAAAACTGACAAACTAAACTCAAGTATTGATTTTTGTAGGAAGAAAGCTCCCGGTAATAAAAACAAAGTATAAAAATTCCATTCAATATATTGGCAAAGGATTATATATTGGCAAAGGATTAGCATAGTGGTAGAGCCATATAAAAGCGAGGTATTAAAGAGGGGAAGGGGTGTGTACAGGGGTAATCATCTTTAGATCAACTACCAAATTTTCGCCTTGATCTGTTTGAACGTTTGTAAGCTGACCAATGTTTCCAACAGCTTGTTCTACAGACCATCAAAATGAGAAGAAAGGTTAAGTATTATCATATCTTGATTTTAATCTACGTAAGAGAACATAAAAGTGGTGCAAAACTGTTCTGTTTGGGGAATGATTTTACCCATCCTGTGACGGGTCTTCTTCTAGTATATATATATATATATGTATATATATATATATATATATATAAACACCTAAATCAGAATAGAACCGAATTAAGACAGCAAAACTTGCGCAAACACAGCGCTCGATATCCTATTCGAAAAAGCTGTAATAATAATAAATGATAATGTACTCAGCACTTTATTGTGATTTAACTGCATCACCAATCATTAGAAGTGTATCCGAATGGGGTCAATAAATTTTCCGATTGAAACTGTGTGTGACTGTTTAAGGGTTCAAGCTCAACATCGCTTAATTTCGATGATTTTAGAAGAACGGGGTTTATATATATATATATCCACGGGCATGTGGTTTGCTGGCTATACAGCTCATCAGCGTGGCCTTATTTAGCGAGATTCAAAACCGCGACTGCAGTTACTGCAATCCGATGTCTTTACTGTCAGGCCACTTAATGGGTGAAGAACGAACATATACTATACTCCCCCGTCACACACACAAAGAGAGGGGAATTATCATGACAAATCAAAATAAACTACAGTACCCCCAAAGGAGGAAATAAAGCCTGGGAGGATTCCTCCCCTTTCCTCGAAAGGAGGAGGTAATGACTGGTAGGATTGTATCATGACAACAGAACAGATACTACTCAAAAAAGGAGGTAATACCTAGGAGGATCCTCCATAAAATGAGACGGTAATGCTTGCGAGTATGGTATAATGGAAACAGAAAAAATACTACAAACGAATAGTTCTATATTCTATCCGATAGAGCTATGTTAAAAATAAATGATAATAAAATGTACTTAACACTATACTGCAGTTTCACGATATCACCGATCATCATCATCAGTATACCCGACTGACAAAAAATTATGTTGACGCTGTGTGTGTACGTGTGTCCTTAAGAGGGGGGGGGGGGTACTTAGAGAGAGAAGGCGCGTGTATATGACAAATGTCAGCGTAGAAAGTCACAAAATGTAAGGCGAATAAATGAAATATTTTCGAAATTAAACTCACGACCAAACTTGTAAAAAATGAAAACGTTAAAAAAAAAAGAAGATAAAGAAAGAAAAACAAAATGTCGTCAAAAGAATTGGAAAGAAGGATAAAAAACACAAAGAAAAAAAGAAAGACAAAACAAACGGAAAGAAAAAGAAAAGATAACAACTTATGAATGAAAGGGAAAACAAATGAACGATTTGAAGAAAAGAAAAAAACGAAGAAAAAGAACATTCTTGTGAATGAGAACGAGGCTGAAGGATGGTCGTCCAACAACAACAGCAGCAGCCATTTCCTTTTCCCCTCGAAAAGATCCCGCTCCGCACAGGTGTGCGACCATCAATGCGTCGCTTTGAAAAGCCAACGGAATTCTGAAGAGACGCTCTTCGTCAATTAATACAGCGCTACACCGCGAACGCCGATGTCGTCGTTGGCGTCGATGAATACAATTATCCAGAAGGGGGTTACGGGATGGGAGGAATGGAGATGTCACGTGGGGAATTTCTGTAGGTGGCGGGAAGAGGACGTCGTTGTATTACCGGGGAAATTGAAATCGGCTTACGAACGGTTAACGACGTTTTTGACTAAGATATCGAATAAGGTCTATAGAAAACCCAAATGGTGACAGTTTTGCGTATCCGACATAAACGCTGACACAACACGTTCTGATAGATGTACGTCAAAGAGAGAGGAGGGGGGGGGAGGTCACGCAAAACAGAAACTGGCTAAGAAAATACATTCTTCCGTTTAGATCGGATTAGTTTTGTTTCATTAGCTTAGAATAGAGCGGACATGAATGACATTGGAATGAACAGAGAGCGGTCCACCATTGAAACGCGATGAATGATGAGAACAGATAACGATGCCATCCATGGAAATAAAGGAATAAATTTGGATTATCTCTTTCCCATTGAATGTTGGAGATAAGTTCAATCTTTCCCACAAAATATAAATTAATCGCATTGTAGTTTAATCATATCCTTCAGTAAACCTTAACGCAAGCAGTACACGTGTCGGTAAAAGAGAAACAGTCCACTTGATGACGGCTTCTGGTTTTGACATCTGAAATAGACAAGCGGTGTTTATCAAAAACTGTTACCTATGTAATTTTAGGTTGGATTTTTTGTTTTGGAGGTGGGGGCGCAATTAATAATTTGTTTTCACCATTTTCTTTATTATTAACACATAAGAAAATCAAACTGGATTTTATAATTGGAATTTTTATTTTATTACAAATGATCAAATAAAACTTTTTAACAATTGGAATGTATTTTTTTTTTTTACTAAAAATATAATCAAATAAAACTGTTTTCAATAATTGGAATGTTTCTTTTTTGTTTGAAAATATTTTCAAATAGTTAATTTTAAAAATATTTCTAAGTAGTTTATTTACTGTTTTTTTTATAATTGGAATGTTTAAAAATTCCTTTAAAATCTAAGCGGTCGAAAATGATGAGGGGCTATATTTTTTTATAAACACCGCTTATGAATTTCCGATTTCAAAACTGGAAGCCGTCATCAAGTGGACTGCTTCTATTTTACTAACGTTTCTATATAAATATCTCATTCATTCCAATTATTCCTTTACTAATATGTGCAATTCTTATCTAGTATATAAAAGAAAGTCTTATCCTCTGCGTGTGTGTCCAGTTATAAGTCAGAAACTACACAAGATGCACTTACTGACCTTACATCATCGGATTCGGCGTAGACCCTAGCTAGTTATGCTAATAAAATACTTTAATATAGATACGCAACAGGGACGAGATTCGTTCACGGTGGGTCAGAAATTTTGGACCAAATGGATTTGAGGCACCCCAGAATGAGCAACAATAAAATGGACACATTTCGTCTTAAAACTGATTTTTGTTTTGTTTTACTTTTGACGTCCGGTTTTATCGCTAATGATAAATTAAAGATTGTTAATAACGAAAAATTACATATTTAAGAAATATTTTTTAATACAATCCAATATTTTAAAATTCCATTTTCAAATCGTGTGACGCCATCTCTGCACAACATCCTTTTATTTAGATGTTGTTTTTTTAATTTGTTTTGTTTGTGTATACAGTTTGCTTAAATAGAAAGGTTTGTAAATAAACTTACATTTTTTGTCTATTTGTAAATCTCCAAAGTTTACCAAACAAAACATTTTGTAAATAAAAATGTTCGATGTAATTTCAAATATGCGTGCTTGTAAATAACACTATGTATTTTAAGTCTATCAGTAAAACTTTTTTGCGATAAAACCTTTTTAAAAATACACCGTATTGTTTTGTTCATAACCGAAAGTTAAAATAAAACTGTGTTCAGACAAAAAGTTTCCTTTAGGTCGATCCTCATTCTAGGGTGCCTCAAATCCGAAATTTTAAATGCAAAAAAACAAACAAACTTATTATGTTATATTATTATTAAAAGTTCTGAATAGAATATTTTATTTAGGTTACATTCGCTGGGTGCAAGCAGGACGAGAGTGATAAGGAGAAAGAAATGGTGAGTGAGAGAGCGAAGATTAGGTTTTAAAGTTCGCTTGTGCATCAAGGGGGGCGCGAGAGCGCTCTGTACGTACGTATGTGACACCCTCTATCTCATCAACTATTTGATGGATTCAGCTGATTTTGGGCAGAGATAGAGGTTCTAGTGTCTAGTTGATGGCATTTTAATTTCAGTTTACCATATACCTTAGTTTTCCAGAAAATTCCAAAACCCCTTATGAGAAAGCATTGTATTGAGGCATAGCCTTTACAAAAGTAGTGGCATTCCATGAAAAATGCCAGTATACTGAAATCACATGCCCTTAATAGGATTTAGATGAAAATTCATATACACTAAATGTACAAAAGCAAGGAAATTATTGTCATAAAGGGTATGACTACATATCAACCAAACCATTTCATTATCACATCACTACAGTATAAATCTCTATGCATGAGTGGATGAAGTGTGTGAGGTGCGCTGAAGAAAAATTCCTACCAGTAAAATACATAGCCCTGTTTTGCTCGCATACCCTTAATGACAATAAAAGTGTAAAAATTTGGGAATTTCCTTGCTTTTGTACATTAAGTGTATATGAATTTTCATCTTAACCCTATTAAGGGCATATGATTTCAGTATACTGGCATTTTTCATGGAATATATATATATATATATATATATATATATATATATATATAATAGAAGGTTCGCACTTTGAAAACGTTGATGTATTTGCATGTAATGGTTTGTTTGTTTTAGCCAAAGACCAATGTTAAATTTTTTTTTTATATTAAAATAAACATTTATTTATTTTAATGTCTTGAGACTTTCGGTGAATAGTTTCACCTTTTTCTAAAGTAAATAAGCATTTAAAACCGTTTTTTTTTTGTTTTTTTTTCTTTTTAATCTATCTTGTCTGATCCCATGTTGTTACAGGCGAGTAGGATTCCGCGTGGTCTGGTTATCACGGTTGAGGTTTTTGAATGTCTAGTATTGTGTGCGAGTTCACGTTGGCGCGTGTTTTTGAGTTGACCTTCCATTTTTATTCAAAAACACGTGCCAAAGTGAACTCGCACACAATAAATGCCTATTTACTTTTAAAAAAGGTGATGCCATTCACCGAAAGTCTCAAGACATTAAAATAAATAAATGTTTATTTTAATATAAAAAAAAAATTCTTAACATTGTTCTTCGGCTTCAAACACACACACACACACACACACACACATATATATATATATATATATATATATATATATATATTAATATAAAGTATACTTATATCTTTATATAGTTGCATATACAGGATTCACTCCTAAACTAATTGACCAATTATTATAAAGTTGAGACAAAACAATGTAATGGATTTTGATTAAAAGTAGAATAAATATTTTAGACATAAGGTTTGGTATCCTTATATATTGAGTTTAATCTTCGTAAGGGGGACATAAAAGTGGCGCAAAACTTTTCTGTTCGGGGAATTCATTTTACCCGTCCTGGGACGCGTATTCTTATAGTATATATATATATATATATATATATATATATATATATATATATATATATATATATCATTCTTTCTTTTTCTTAATTTCAAAGAGTGGCAAAAGTGTCGTATACTGCTTTGATGTTAGTTTCGCCTTTGCAAGTTTGTTGATGAAAGAGAGGGTTAGGAATTCGGTGGAGAGACAAAGAAAAAGACAGAAAGGAGATAGAGAGGGTGATGGGAAGAGAGCGTGCGTGTGTGCGTTTTGGAAGAAATATTTTTGTTATATTTTTAAGGTAGGGAAAATTCAGCTCTCCAAAAGGGGCACTCTGATAATGTACGTACGAACACAAAATGCCTTAGTATATCATCATCATCATCATGATCATGATCATCATGATCATCATGATCATGATCATCATGATCATGATCATCAGATAAATAGATAGATAGATATACAGACATTAAATTGAAACGCTTTCATCTTGGCATTAATGCGACACAGAGAATTAAAACGTTCATGTAAAATCTTAGGATTCCCTGCAAATATTTCCCGCCGCCTGTGTTAAAATCTCTGCATTCTGTAGCATTTATGACGACCTCAAAATTTCTGTCTGCCAATTTCTCTTTTATTGCGGTAATTTTAATGTGTGTTACTTTTTTTTTATCTTCCTGTGCGTGCATTCGTATGGAAGCGTCTGCTGTCTTCAGGCGTCTCCATAAGTGCGTTCTCTTTTCTGTGTATTTTTTTTCTGCACATCCGTATGAGTAATGTGCATACGTTTGTCTTTTATCTTGAAACCCTTCGTTTGCTCTTTTTATGTTTTTTTTTATCGCTTTCTACTGCGTTTATGAGCACCTAAACGTTTGCGGGAAACGGGGGAAGAAGGGCTTGACAGGATACCTGCGACGATTCTTTTCAATCTTCAGCTTCTTATTCTCCATTATTTATTTATTTATTTATTTATTTATTTATTTATTATTATTATTATTATTATTATTATTATTATTATTATTATTATTATTATTATTATTATTATTATTATTATTATTATTTATTGTTGTTATTATTATTATTGTTTATTATTATCATCTATAGTTTTATTTATTGCGTGTCTGCGCATTCTGATGCGAGAATGCATGGCTGATGTTTAAAAAAATGGCGGATAAAAGATAAAGAGGGAGTTTGAGGAGACAATGGGGTTTCGAGAACGAGAGGTTACGTTAAGCAAATAGCGAAATAAAATAAAAAGTAATTAATAAAAATGAAAACATTTTTTTTTTTAAATAAAGAAGCAAAATATATCGAATAGAATATGCGGTATTGAAGAATTTAAACGATAAGAAAAAAATATCGCCATTTTGTTTTTTCGCTTTTTTGTTATTTTGTTGTTTTTTGTTTTTTTGGTCACGCCCCTTTTATAAAGAGCGATTTGTATTCTTGTCATGTTTTTTGTGTGTGTTTTATTTTGTGATTCCAGTTTACGACTGCGTTCAGCTTTCAATTCAACGAATCGTTAGCCGATGAATGGGGAATACATGAAGAAGATGCATGACTTGCGAAAGAATGTTATGATTCCCTTACACCCCCACTCAAACTCGGAGCGTCTATCTGCCTGAATTCGTGTGTTGTTCTTCCCTTTTATAATGATTTCTGCGAGTGTCAGATGTTCCTTCTTTCTATTTCTTCATGTGTTGTATATTTTATGAAAAGGGGGGTTAGGTATGCATTTTGGCATTTTATGCCTGCATCATAGCTCGAAAACAATTGGGCCAATCCTTATATATATATATATATATATATATATATATATATATATATATATAAATACTCATTCCAGCATGGTTGAAATTAATTCCCTGAACAAACAGTTTATCATCACTTCTATATCTCCGTAAGAAGATTAAAATCAAGATATAATGCTACTAAACCTTATGTATAGAATCCTTATTCCAATTTTGATCAAGATCCATTACATCATTTAATTCTAGAAAATGTCTAAAATGTGAGGCTTCTGCATAAGACGTCTTAAGAAGAAATTAATTTGTGTCGAATGACTATGGATCAAATTTAATGCAAATCTGAAATATTTGAAATTTTATGATGGAACATTTGTATTATTATGCCCCCCTCAAAACCCTTTAAAATACTCCAAAGAAACTGAAATTTGGGGAATATTTATTAATTGTAGTATAATACCTAGTTTATATGCAAAGATAGTGTCCGTCCATCAGTCACATTATTTACACATAATAAATACATTATTTACACATAATAAATACATTATTTACACATAATAAATACATTTTTTACACATAATAAATACATTTTTTACACATAATAAATACATTTTTTACACATAATAAATACATTATTTACACATAATAAATACATTTTTGACACATAATAAATACATTTTTGACACATAATAAATACATTGGAGAATTTGTCTTATTTTTAAATATCCGAGATCGTAACTACTTATAGAAGTGCGGGATACTGCATTAATTACAAATAATAAATTCCCAACAAATAAAGCGGATGCCATGACCTGAAATCGAAACCGAACTCTTGAGATCTTCAGTCTGATGTTCTATTTTAACTTTCTTATAAAGCTTAAAACAGTATCTTAACAAAATAATTATAGTTTTGGCGTTATGTCATATTAAATTTAATAGAATTAATGGGCACTACTGGTCCATTAATTCTTGTTGTTAATATTTCACCCCCTTTTTACTCCCTTTGTACGAAATTAAATTGATCTGAATATAGTCCACATTACGCACCCTTAAACCTAGCAACTGTGTTCCAAATTTCATAATGATCGGTTAATTATCTTAGGAGATAATTCAGTACATAGAAATATATATATATTTCTATGACAGAGAGAGAGAAATTTATATAGAGAAAATGAAAAAAAGAAAAAACAAAAATATAATTTATGTATTCATCAACATTTCGTCTTTATTTCAAGACTTCTTCAGGAAGATTGTCTGAAGAAAATAACACACAAGTACAAAATATTTGAAACAATGGTAGTAGGAGGAGCAGATCTTAAAAGGCCGCTTATGAAAAGATAAACCATGAGCTACAAAGAGATGGTATATATATATATATATATATATATATATAATGTGAGAGAGAGAGAGAGAGAGAGAGAGAGAGCAAGATATATATGTATATATAGACATAAACGTTTTACGGCAAATCAACACAAAAAATAAACAATCAGAAAATTAAAAAATAATCCCACTTTTGATTTGGTTTAATTTTAATAAATCTAATCCATAATATTAAAGAAAATATATAATAATAATTTTAATAATAATAAAGAAGTAAGATATACTAATAAACATCTACAACAAATACTAATTAAATAATAAATGTATCAATTTCTGCGAGACTTCTACAGAATGCATCCCATAATGTTTCCGACTTCCAGGCGAGAACACTTCCCGGATCAAGTTGAAGGATTTTTTTGAGAAAGAGGTATACCTGGAAAATAATAATAATAACTGACCCCCCCCCCCCCCTCAACACACTAGCTTCGGCAGATACCGCACAAAACAATGATGGCGTGTCAAGAAGGATCGAAAAAACGAAGAGGGAAATAACCTATGAAACTTCTACTGGAAGGGTGCATAAAGTGTTGGGACCTTAAGGAGGCGTCCTGCTATTCAAATTCTAGAGAGGACCAATGGTCGGTGCCAGCGAGAAATCGATGCTAACTGGCTGTTGCAATAACGCTAAGTGATTTACAATTGTTATCGAAAAGAGGTTGACAGTGTTGGAAATCTGGGGAGACTTACTGCTACTCAAACTCCAGGAGATCACCACCGGTGAGTAACCACTGATACTGACGTGTGTGAAAGCTCCTAGTGAGTACATAAAAAAATATAAGACCATATCATACCATCCTGATTCGATACGCTACGTTGGTAAATAAATATTTAATTGGAAATGATTGAATCTTCAATATTATCAGTTGATCTATTTCCCGTTGCCTCCTATCAAACGGTGTTTGCAACTAAATTGCATTGGCACCACCTAAAAAATTCAACTTCTTAATAAATATTGTTTGTAGACAACTCTACTTTTCATGGAAATTAATTGGAATAAAACGGGGAATTTGAAATTAATGAAAATTCTATGATCGCCTTTCTTTTTAAATATTAACTAAAAAGCCGTCGACGAGTTTACTTATCTTGGCAAAATTTCACAGAGAATGAACTAAAGGTGCGATTCAGCAAAGTCTGTGCTGAACTGGACCAGATGAAAGCGATCTAGAAGTTAAATCTGCCTACCAAGATGAAGCGTGACTTCTTTAAAGCCATTGTTACATCAGTTCTTGCATATGGAAGTAGCATCGGACTTTCACCAAAATCGTTGGATTTGAATTCTTGGAACAATGTTCGCATTTTGTTGATCTCGAATATATATATATAATTATTAATGACAATATATGTATTAGCATATACTATCAGTGCCCTTTTACTTTGCAGTCTCCTTAAAAGATTCAGCTCGATGATTATCAATTAGTGACAACAGAGCAAATATAAGTCAGGCACATATTATATTCCAATAACCATGTTTTTATTTTATTTTTATTATTTTTTCACATTTCCAAAAACATAACATTTCTGTGAGATATATTTTTACGGTCCGTTTAATTCAAATGAAACGGACCGTAAAAAATATATCTAAAAAAAATGTTTGGAAATGTGAAAAAATGAAAATAATAAAATAAAAGTATGGTTATTGGAATATAATATGAACCTGACTTTTATATATATATATATATATATATATATATATATATATATATATATATATAAGGAAAATTTAACTTGAAAAGCCTGGCTTAAGGAAAATTTAACTTGAATAAATTGCCTTTTTTGCGGAATATACCTTGCTCTGAGCAATTGAATTGAATTATGATTTGGCTTTTGCTTCTCTAATTCCTTTCCATTCTTCTTCATATATATATATATATATATATATATATATATATATATATATATACACACACACACACAAATACACATTGCTCTTCATTATAAATTGAAGAATTATGAAAGTTAGATAATTCCCGTCCTTTTCGTAGTTAGATGCTGGTATTTAATGTATTTATATACATTCGTCCCAGTCGTTGGGTTTCCTGTTTTTGCCGTCGAGCCACAAAGAAATTAGGTATGATAGAGAATGCGTTGAACGTGGTGAGAGATCATCGCATTTCCGGGTTGCTCGCCTCTAACACCCACACCTACCGTGAGGCCCGTTTGCACCGTCCTTATTTCCAAAGATTGTTTTCTTCTCTAGACCCGTCATCTTCATCTTCTCGATAAGTCCCCGATCCTTAGATTATATTACCATTGCTGCTCCCTAGCACCACCCCTATGTAGTCAGATCAGACGCTACCGACCCCCACCCTAGCGACAGAGGAGGGACCAAAACCTACCGGTAAAAGATGTAAAGATTGTTTCCGCAGCGTGGCCATCTTACCTTCATTGGCCATCTTACCTTCATTGTCTTACCCTCTACTTAAAACTTGGCCTTTTGGCTAAGATCAAAGTGTAGTATCTGTTCCGATGGATACTGCACGCCTGTCCTGTGCAGTTCTAGGAGGTCCATCCTTCCCAGGCTTTGCCTCCCCTCTTTGGAGAGGAGTAAGTTAATTGCTTACTGCTTGAGGCGCCCCTACCGGGGAATGCCGACGGGGCTGCCCAGGCAATTTTTGATGGTCAGAGTGCTCACCTCTCGAGCGCTGGCTTTTCAACCCCCACTTTCCGACCCGAGCTTGGGTCACATCTTACTTGTGGGAGTAGGATAAAAACTGGCCTTGTGCCTAACTCCTGGAGAGGAGTAAATAATAAAGTGTAGTATCTGTTCCAATGGATACTGCACCCCATAGACTGGTATTGTCTTGGCCTTCGGGGCTTGATTTACGCTGGTCTATGGGTCTGTCCTGTGCAGTTCTAGGAGGTCCACCCTCCCAGGCCTTGCCTCCCCTCTTTGGGGAGGAGTAAGTTTATTGCTTACTGTCTGAGGCACCCCTACCGGGGAATGCCGACGGGACTGCCCAGGCAATTTTTAAACCCCACTTTCCCGACCCGACCTTGGGTCACATCTTACTTGTGGGAGTAAGATAAAAACTGGCCTTGTGCCTAACTCCTGGAGAGGAGTAAATCAATACTTAAAATGTTATTTTTAAAAATAGAGAGCCGCTTTAAACAGTAACAACATATAAAAAGAAAAAAAACCTCACCGTATATGTGCCAGAACTTAAACTTTCACTCTTTGAAATTTCTATGATGTTCAATTTGAAATCTTTTGAAATACTAGCTGTACCGACCCGGCGTTGCCCGGCATTCATTATATTCAAATTCGTTTCGTATATAGTTTTGTGTTCTACAACTACACTATTTTTTTAGATGAAGTATCTAAGCTAAAAAAGCAAACAAGGAACGCTAACTCTTACTAAAAGAATAAGAGTTATTCCTCTTAACTGATTTTCTTTTCAGGTGTCTATTTAAGAATGTCTACATATTAGCAAACTACTGAAATATATCCTCTGCTCTATAATATAGACCAATATGTATTTATTTGTATAATATATATATACTGCCTTCCGTCACGCGAGTAAAATAGGTTCCCGACGAAACCATTTCAACTCTTTAAGGATAGGGAGAAATCAAATCCGACAACCCTCCGCCATCTGAAATGAATTAGGAAAAAAATCGTTCGTTCTATTTCCATAATGAGACGTTTTCTTTTTTTTTCCCCCGTTTTCTTCTATACTGATTGATACATTTTTATCTTTCTTTTCTTTCTCTTTACAAAAAACGGAGCAAGACTACAATAAGGACCCCAGTTCAGTAACACAACACGGGGGACAAATTTTGTAAGTCACCGGCGTCTTCCGGTTGACCTGGCAATACACGTGGTTGCTATTTACGAAAGAACTTGTAAATAAACCTTTTTTTTAATTTTAATAAATGCAGTATATTTCGGAATTTTTTTTTTCTTTGAACATGTTAATATTTATTTTAAGGCAGAGGATCCATAAATAAAACAAATAAAATATTAACATGTTTTCTTTTAAAACATGTTTTTGTGTCACTATTTACTTGCCTCCCCACGAGGGCAGAAATGGGGGGGGGTATGAAATATTTATCGCCGTACTTAAGTAATCTTCCGTTTTGTAGGGAAAAATCAAGCTTCCCAAAAGGGGAACTCTGGATCTTACCTCAGTTTAGAAGGATTTTTCCATACTACACTTTGCTCCTAGCCCGAGGAGGCAAAACGGAAGATTACGCAAGTTATTTTAATAAATAAACGAAATATATACGCTTGTAATCTTTCATTTTGCCTCCCCACAAGGGCGGAGTTAGACTTCAAGCAACAAATGAAATAAGATTTAACAAATGCATAATTTTATTTACACATCTTTTTAAAACTTATTTCTTATTAAAAAACAAAACTTCGCTATTTACTCACCTCCCTACAAGGGCAAAGGTAGACACAAGGTAGGTTAAAATTACATCGGAATGAAAATTAAAATACTACACTTTTGCCTCCCCACGAGGGCGGAGGTAGACTTCAAAAATCAGTTTCCAAACGGAAGCAATTTAAAGTTTATGAAGTTTTTCCTTTTTTCTGTAAGCAACAATTATAAACAAATAAATAAAACTTCCCTATTTACAAAAAGAAAATAAAAGTATTTTCATATAGCCCTCCACTTTTTCTTAAAATACACAACACGAAATATAGAATGTTCTGCGTTTAATATTTGTTTGTTTTTTTAGTAAATAAAAGTAAAACAAAAAAAACGATTTTATTTATGGATCCTTTGCCTTTACAAGTTGCTTTGTAAATAGCGACAAAAGGTTTATTTACAAGTTGACCACGTGTATTGCGAGAGGTCAACCAGAAGACGCCGGTGACTTCAAAACTATGTCCCCCGTATTGTGTTAATGAATTGGGGTCCTTATTGTAGTCTTGGTCCAAAAAAACTTTCCAGTCTAAGTAGTTTTCATTTTTTTTTCTTTTTTAACTGGCTTTACAAACTCGTGTTTTTTTTATTCAAACACTTTAACCACTGTTAAATAGGTAACCCAGCAGGTCATTTTTTTCTAGTATATATGTATATATATATATATATATATATATATATATTTCCCGTCACGCAAATGTTAGCGAGTTTTAAAAAGTGCCGGACGAAACCATTTCAACTAGGGGAAAGAAAAAATAACAAGCCAGACAGACCCTGCCGGCTAAAATTAATTCGTAAAAAATATTTCACTCTATTTCCATAATCAGACGTTTTATTTCTTTCTTTTTTTTCATTTTTTCTTTCTGTACGGATTGAAACGTTTTTCTTTTTTTCTGTTTTTAACTTTCCAGTTTAAGATGTTTTCTTTCCTTTATTAACTTCACCGATTCAAGCGTTATTTTATATGAATATAAAATTTCGTGTGAACACTAGCGAAGCATAATTTTTTTTCTGTCGTTTTGACGGTGGGTGTACATTTGTGTATATATATATATATATATATATATATATATATATATATATATATATATAATCTTTGATTGTTGATTTTTTTAAACAAGATTTCATACATTGGTTTATTTACAAAGAAGAGGCTTGTGGTGGGGGGGGGCCTATGAGCCCCTGACGCCGACACTGAATGTACTCTTGACGTGTTTATACCCGGTGATTCACTCCAGCACCACCACCACCACACACCTCTATAGATATACCCGTGCACTCATGTTGTTTGTAACGCCAACGAAAAGTACTTAGTGCTGAGGTGACGTAAGATCGCAAGCCTGTCTATAAACGACTTTTGCATTTGTGTAAATATAGACTGGCTGTTTACATACGCATGCGCACGTCCGTGTGCGTAAAAGTGTCTGGCAACAAGTAAAGCCGGCCATGTTTAGTCGTATTGTTTATCTGGTGAGTTTGAGACAAATGTCCTTTTACACACTGTATTGGCAACTAACAATGGCTACCTTTTCTTTTTTATTTAAGTGAGTCTATATGATAATAGCCTAAGGCAATTTCATGTTAGTACGTACGTTATCACCCTCTACTATTTTTTATTATAAGACGGGAAATACGCCAAAGTTCCAATTTAAATTTCATCTGATGTCGTTGTTGTGTAAAACTCGAATTGTCCTTGGCCTTCATGCTAGGACCAAAGTGTAGTTTCTGTTCTGTCCAAAGATCGTACAATAATATTGTGCGTTCACGCCGGACGGAGATAGATTGGAAATATGTCACACACTTCTGAAAGGGTTTTGTAGATAGACTCTAATAGCCAAATATATTCAGAAACTACATTAGCCAGAGTACTTAGATAAATATGTTTCCATTTGTACAAAGGTGATACACTAATATTGTGGGGTCTACGTTCGCGCCGGACGTCCATAGAATGGAAATATTTTTTTTAAGAAGGCATCAATATGCAACAGATCAAGTATACAACTGTGGAATTTTTGCAGGTTCCGCTAGTATATATAATAACACGCTACGGTATTTCATGTTCGACGTACGTCATCACCTTGCACACACATTACGTAAATGATACCATCCAGTCAGCAAAGATTGTGATTAATTATTAAGTGCTTTTTGTCTCAAATATAACACATTCCAACAAAATGCCTATTTAATATAATATTCAAAAGAAATGTGTCAAACTGCAACTTGTTTCACATCTGCAACAGGTCTGTTAGCAAGTGTGAGTATGTATTAGTATGATGTTGCATCAGCCCACCCGCTAAATAGGTAATCAGTATCTTTAATGATGATTTTTTTTCATACCAATATAAAAAAATAAAGCATTTAATGGTCACTCTGATGTCGCTTCACTATACAATTCCGATTTTAACCATTGTAAAATAAGTTGTTCCACAACCAAATTATGTCGTCCCGTCGACTAAAACAGTACAAGTTTAAATAAATTCATATCTGAAATAAATTCATTTTAAAACACGACATTCGTTTTATTTATTAGAAAAATAGTTAACTGACAATTATTTATACGTTAAGAAGATAAAGTATATTCATTGTTTTAAAACGACTTAAATTTGAAATAAATAAAGAAGAAATAGAAACTGACGAATCCATTCAAGCAAGAAGACCGAACGTGAAAATTGTGAACAATAAAAGAAAAACAACATGGCAAATAGATTTCGCCGTTCCAACAGTTTACAGAGTGAAGATTACAGAAGAAAAGAAAAAAAAGTAAATACACGGAACTTTCCAGAGAACAGAAAGGAATATGGAATATGATGAAGAGCACTGCAATAGCAATAATAGTAGGAGCACTAACAATCATTCCAAATAAATAAAAATTGAAAACTAGAAAAATAAATAGGAGAAATTAGAATGAAATGGAGAACGACGCGGCATTTCTGAAAACAGCTGAAATATTAAGAAAAATCCCAGGGTGCGGAAACCAACTCTTATAACTATGGAACGCCGGTTAATCGCAGATAAATTAACATAGAATAACCCTGTGTAAAGCCAGCAAGAAACATGGAAAGAACAGTATACAAAACCAAGGGAACTGAAACTGCCAGCGTAGATAAGAAAAATCACATAATCTGACTCCCCTCCTTCCCCATAGAAAAACACACTGTATCACCAGTATCGGTTGATGCCACAGAAGGATCATGAAGGGTCAAGGGAGATCGAAAGAACGAGGTGGTAAAGCACCTTCCAGACCTCCAATGAAAGGGCATGGAAAATACCGTAATTCTGAGGAGGTTTATTGTCACTCAGGTTACAGTTATCGAAAAAGGCGGTGAGTGCTGAAAACCTGGGGAGACTTGTTGTCACGTGTTGCCTATCAGACTCCCGAGAACACAACTTGCTATTATCAGTAAGCAATCACTGATAATGACTCGTGTCAGAAATCGCAGTGAGTAAATACGGAGGTAAACGTTCAGATTGACAACATGAACAGTTTCTTTCAAAAAGTTGAATACCATTAGTCTATATACGATAATATATATATATATATATATATATATATATATATATATATATATATATATATGGCAATTAAGTTACACAGAGGTTCCCGCGTTTCATCCCCGGGGAGAATATTTAGCCTGAAGATTCCCCCGGGGATGAAACGCGGGAGCCTCTGTGTAGCTTAATTGCCATAAATATATTTTCATAGCTTACTACCTAGCTCTACTTACGTATCGAGCACTGTTGAAATAAATACTGAAAATTGATACATAACAAAATTATATCTCCTTATAAAATTTTATGTGGATACATGAAATACTTATATATATATATATATATATATATATATATATATATATATATATATATAGTTAAAAGATTATGACATTAAGAACGTTTTGGAGTTAAAATCAATTTATTATTACGTAGTAATAGGGGAAAAAAGTCATTTTAATACTTTTTTCGTCTTGTGTGATACAAAAAAAAATGGCGCTGGTTCCTTTTTGTTAAAATCGCCATTATTCTAGCATATTTATACATTTCAATCGTGTTTTTCTTCATATTACACGCGTGGGACTTAATAGATTTTACGTCGAAATGGTTCCTCATTAAATATATAAATAAAAAAAACATAAAACCATTTTTATCACCTATACACAATTTTTGATCGCATTATGTTTAGCCCTTCGAACTCATCATTAGCCGAGAAAGTCTACCAGCGTCTCTTCAGTGTGAAAGGAACTGTAAAGAACAGAAGAGATCACCCCACTAAATGGCAAGGTCAACTTTGTACTCTATCAAAGCAAGAAAGAGTGCTCTAAGCGGCACTCTCCAGGTGTGGCAGCAATACTCCACCTTTGGGCGTATCTGACTCTTATATAGGTAGACGATTGCATGAGGGGTCAGGTAAAATATGGAGCGTAAAAATGATCCAACTATTCTTCCAGCAATCTTAGAAAGGGATTGGATATAATTTCTCCATTTTAGATCCGGAGTGAAAGTCAGTTGTAAGAGCTTTTCAAAACAAGGGGCTTCCTCGACGAGAAAGCCATTCACTTTGACTAGGGCAGAAGAAGGGTCTGGGCGTTTGTAGTGAAAAAGACACGAGCTTGGTTTTAGAGGTGCTAAAAGTATCGAGTCACTTTTTCTCCGCTGCACCAGATTAGGGGAGATCTTGATCACCAATGCTATTCGAAGTGCTGCCATAGGCAGTTTAGTCGTCTTCGTAGATGTCAGCAAATACTCTCAGAATATTATTAATGAAAATAAGGAAGAGAGCTGTAATGTTGCTCTCTCTCTCTCTCTCTCTCTCTCTCTTTCGCTCGCCGTATTTCTCTAGCTCGCCCCCTTCTCTCTCTATCTCGCCCTTCTCGTCATCTCTCACACACTCTCTTTTTCTCTCTCTAGCTCGCCCCCTCCTCTCTCTCTCTAGCTCGCCCTCTCTCTCCCTCTCTTTAGCTCGCCATCTCCACCTCTCTCACTCGCAATCTCTTCCTCTCTCACTCGCATTCTCCTCTCTCTCTCTCTCTCTCCCTCTCTTTAGCTCGCCATCTCCACCTCTCTCACTCGCAATCTCTTCCTCTCTCACTCGCATTCTCCTCCTCTCTCTCTCTCTCTCTCTCTCTCTCTCTCTGTTTTGTTACCTGTTGAATCTGGAAACTTTGGGGACTGGCGTAGGTATTAGCGAATTCCTCTTTTTGCATTGCCATAGGGGCGAAGCATTCTTTCAAATGCCTCCAAATCGCCTACTATTCAGAGGCTTTAACCGAGTGCTCCTTTAAGGATTCTGGCCGTTCACTTAAGTGCAATTATTTGAATTTCTTTTGCACTTGGATTTCTGGAATACTTTCCTGACGCTTTTTAAAATTATTCACGATACTTTAATTTAACTGGGATTATGTTGATGTTTTTGAACTTCCAGTTTCGATTCATATCATGAATGAGACGTTGGTACTTTGTCACCTTCTCCCTTTCCGCTCTGTGGCCACTGTCATTAGGAATGCTCACCTCAACCAGGGTTGCTACTCTTTTGGCTATTAAGTATTAGCAGGCTCCACCCTCTCGCTATAGTTTCGCAATTTAATGCCTATTCATTACTTGAAATCATTGAAACGAAACTAATAGATAAGAAAAAGAAGACAAAACTCTCTCTCTCTCTCTCTCTCTCGCTATTTCTCGATAAGAAAAGAAGACAAACCTAACGAGTATTGGAGTGGGCGCTAATAGTGGCACAAGAGAGTCAAAGGGGCTGAATTAATTTTTTTTAATGGAACTACTCGTTTAAATAGACGTCTGAAGAGAATAGAGAAATTCGACTTTAGATTTAAAAAAGACGTGTCTATGGTCTGTTATTTCCGCCTTTGAGTTTTTGCTTCATCAACTCAGCTTTTTTATGACTGAGTTCAACAGAGATGTTTTGTAGTACGAGCTAAACCCGGGTTGTGCAGTGGCTTACTTAACTGAATCAACTCACCTATTGTGCGTGTTCTTCTCTTTTACCATTGGCCCACCACCTCCCTCGCCCTTCTTACCTGGGGGCAGATTTAAGCGGAAATCCAGTGTGGAAAAGGAAGTCTGACAGACGATAGGAGCTCTGGACGTCAGTGACGAGGCCTTTTTTTTTCTTTTCATTTTTTTCTTTTTTTCCTTTTTTTAATGGCCCGGAGGTGGTCGCCAGTAGATAATCTCTACACTTCAAGCAGAGTGATATCGTGAAATGCGTCTGAAAATGTCACTCGCCTCTTCCTTACTGGTTCATCAACTGGTCCAATCTATCTTGGAGATGGCGTGCTGAAATCGCGTGCTGTTTTACGGGGTGGGTCGGACGATGAGGAAAGCATTGTCTGCCAGCCTTTTTTTTAGCATTTGGAACTCTGTCAAAGAAATGATTGTTAAACATTGTTAGTATTTGTGTGTCATCGTCAATGGTGGAGTTAGGTTTTTTTATGTAGATAAAATTATAAATTAGGGAACGTTTCAAAATAAATACCTAGCACTGTCGCACATATGTTTTGGACCAAAGTAATATTTACGAGGTATACCTACTCTGCGTTAACAGGGTACAGTTAAGTAATTTTAGTTTTTAATTTTTTATTTTGTGTGCATATTTTTAAACTTAAGGTAGACAACTTCTACAATATTCTTCAATTTAAATTCAGTCGATCCCCTTGTTGATTTTTATTTTAGGTGATCATTTAAAAATGTCTCATATTAGCAGTCGTCAGGGCAGGACTATGTAATCCTACACTCTATAATAAAGACCGATTTGTATTTATTTGCTCGAAAACGGAGCCGTGGGTAGCGACCGGTAATGCCTTAGGACGAGATCCTGGTGGCTGGATCATTCTTCCACTCCGACCCTTACTTCGGCTAGACGGGAGATCGGAGAGGCTTGATCCGATAAATCAGTTGGCCACATCATGCCCTAGTATTTATTAGTTAATCAACAACCGTATTATTCAATCTAATTTTTTTTTAATCAAAATTTATTTCTCTTTTTTATTTTCTCCCCAAAATATTAGAAGGCGGTGGCTTAGGGTCAATCATGTTAAGATCAAATAAGATTACTAATGAAAAGGAATTTTTTTAAAGAATAATGTTTTATAGGAGTAATGTTTTCAAGAAGAAACGTTTTCTAATATTAATGTATTCACTCTAACTGTGAAATTTCCTTCTATGACTAATGTTTTCATAGAGCAATGTATTCTGTGGGTAGTATTTCGTTTTTTTTTTAGAGTAATGATGGTACCCTCTGTAAAATTTCCTTTTAAGAGTAATGTTTTCATAGAGCAATGTATTCTGTGGGTAGTGTTTTGTTCTTTTGGGGTAATGATGGTACCCTCTGTAAAATTTCCTTCTAAGAGTAATGTTTTCATAGAGCAATGTATTCTGTGGGTAGTGTTTTGTTCTTTTGAGGTAATGATGGTACCCTCTGTAAAATTTCCTTCTAAGAGTAATGTTTTCATAGAGCAATGTATTCTGTGGGTAGTGTTTTGTTCTTTTGAGGTAATGATGGTACCCTCTGTAAAATTTCCTTTTAAGAGTAATGTTTTCATAGAGCAATGTATTCTGTGGGTAGTGTTTTGTTCTTTTGAGGTAATGATGGTACCCTCTGTAAAATTTCCTTCTAAGAGTAATGTTTTCATAGAGCAATGTATTCTGTGGGTAGTGTTTTGTTCTTTTGAGGTAATGATGGTACCCTCTGTAAAATTTCCTTCTAAGAGTAATGTTTTCATAGAGCAATGTATTCTGTGGGTAGTGTTTTGTTCTTTTGGGGTAATGATGGTACCCTCTGTAAAATTTCCTTTTAAGAGTAATGTTTTCATAGAGCAATGTATTCTGTGGGTAGTGTTTTGTTCTTTTGGGGTAATGATGGTACCCTCTGTAAAATTTCCTTCTAAGAGTAATGTTTTCATAGAGCAATGTATTCTGTGGGTAGTGTTTTGTTCTTTTGGGGTAATGATGGTACCCTCTGTAAAATTTCCTTTTAAGAGTAATGTTTTCATAGAGCAATGTATTCTGTGGGTAGTGTTTTGTTCTTTTGGGGTAATGATGGTACCCTCTGTAAAATTTCCTTCTAAGAGTAATGTTTTCATAGAGCAATGTATTCTGTGGGTAGTGTTTTGTTCTTTTGAGGTAATGATGGTACCCTCTGTAAAATTTCCTTTTAAGAGTAATGTTTTCATAGAGCAATGTATTCTGTGGGTAGTGTTTTGTTCTTTTGAGGTAATGATGGTACCCTCTGTAAAATTTCCTTTTAAGAGTAATGTTTTCATAGAGCAATGTATTCTGTGGGTAGTGTTTTGTTCTTTTGAGGTAATGATGGTACCCTCTGTAAAATTTCCTTCTAAGAGTAATGTTTTCATAGAGCAATGTATTCTGTGGGTAGTGTTTTGTTCTTTTCAGGTAATGATGGTACCCTCTGTAAAATTTCCTTCTAAGAGTAATGTTTTCATAGAGCAATGTATTCTGTGGGTAGTGTTTTGTTCTTTTGAGGTAATGATGGTACCCTCTGTAAAATTTCCTTCTAAGAGTAATGTTTTCATAGAGCAATGTATTCTGTGGGTAGTGTTTTGTTCTTTTGGGGTAATGATGGTACCCTCTGTAAAATTTCCTTTTAAGAGTAATGTTTTCATAGAGCAATGTATTCTGTGGGTAGTGTTTTGTTCTTTTGGGGTAATGATGGTACCCTCTGTAAAATTTCCTTCTAAGAGTAATGTTTTCATAGAGCAATGTATTCTGTGGGTAGTGTTTTGTTCTTTTGAGGTAATGATGGTACCCTCTGTAAAATTTCCTTCTAAGAGTAATGTTTTCATAGAGCAATGTATTCTGTGGGTAGTGTTTTGTTCTTTTGAGGTAATGATGGTACTCTCTGTAAAATTTCCTTCTAAGAGTAATGTTTTCATAGAGCAATTTATTCTGTGGGTAGTGTTTTGTTCTTTTGAGGTAATGATGGTACCCTCTGTAAAATTTCCTTCTAAGAGTAATGTTTTCATAGAGCAATGTATTCTGTGGGTAGTGTTTTGTTCTTTTGAGGTAATGATGGTACCCTCTGTAAAATTTCCTTCTAAGAGTAATGTTTTCATAGAGCAATGTATTCTGTGGGTAGTGTTTTGTTCTTTTCAGGTAATGATGGTACCCTCTGTAAAATTTCCTTCTAAGAGTAATGTTTTCATAGAGCAATGTATTCTGTGGGTAGTGTTTTGTTCTTTTGAGGTAATGATGGTACCCTCTGTAAAATTTCCTTCTAAGAGTAATGTTTTCATAGAGCAATGTATTCTGTGGGTAGTGTTTTGTTCTTTTGGGGTAATGATGGTACCCTCTGTAAAATTTCCTTTTAAGAGTAATGTTTTCATAGAGCAATGTATTCTGTGGGTAGTGTTTTGTTCTTTTGGGGTAATGATGGTACCCTCTGTAAAATTTCCTTCTAAGAGTAATGTTTTCATAGAGCAATGTATTCTGTGGGTAGTGTTTTGTTCTTTTGAGGTAATGATGGTACCCTCTGTAAAATTTCCTTCTAAGAGTAATGTTTTCATAGAGCAATGTATTCTGTGGGTAGTGTTTTGTTCTTTTGAGGTAATGATGGTACTCTCTGTAAAATTTCCTTCTAAGAGTAATGTTTTCATAGAGCAATTTATTCTGTGGGTAGTGTTTTGTTCTTTTGAGGTAATGATGGTACCCTCTGTAAAATTTCCTTCTAAGAGTAATGTTTTCATAGAGCAATGTATTCTGTGGGTAGTGTTTTGTTCTTTTGAGGTAATGATGGCACCCTCTGTAAAATTTCCTTCTAAGAGTAATGTGTAATGTTTTCATAGAGCAATTTATTCTGTGGGTAGTGTTTTGTTCTTTTGAGGTAATGATGGTACCCTCTGTAAAATTTCCTTCTAAGAGTAATGTTTTCATAGAGCAATTTATTCTGTGGGTAGTGTTTTGTTCTTTTGGGGTAATGATGGTACCCTCTGTAAAATTTTCTTTTAAGAGTAATGTTTTCATAGAGCAATGTATTCTGTGGGTAGTGTTTTGTTCTTTCAAGGTAATGATGGTGCCCACTGTAAAATTTCCTTTTAAGAGTAATGTTTTCTAAGAGTAGTGCAATGTTTTCCGAGAGTAATGTATCATAAGAGTAATGTATTCTAGAAATATTAATAATTATACTGCAGATAGAAATATATTTTACAACTTTATTCAGCATTAAATAACCCATAAGTGGTTGATATGCCGTGAACCAAACCAAAGTATTTATATATATATATATATATATATATATGTCACGTAAAAGTTGACGAGTAAAAAACTGCCGAACGAAAACATTTCAAGTGAAGGGAGAAAGCAAATAGAAAGTTAGACAACCTCCCACTTTCACTATTTTCATAACGAGACTTTTTTAATACCGGTTGATACGTTTTTTTCTTCAGTTTTAGACGTTTTATTTCTTTCTTTAAACTTCACCGGTTGAAATGATATGTTATATGAATATTAATGCGAACGCTAGCTTAGCATAATATTTTCTGTCATTTTGACGAGAGGTGTACGTTCGTTGTTGTTTTTTTTTAATAAATTGTAACAAAGAGCGTAATTATATTGCGAATAACACGGTACAACAATAACAAATGAATATTAGATAGTCAATAGCAAAGTTTAATTTGTCAGTTTAAATGCTATTTGGGTCTGACTTTGAAAATCCGACTAGATAACTTTATATGGTAGATTTGCAAAAAAAAAAATTCTACAAATTATGCATTGAACCTTATACTTATGCTTCTTATTATTACATCGTAAGGGCTGTATTTTAATGAAAAGCTCAGCGGTGACGCCAGACGGAAGTCGCTAAACCACGTGATTTCCGGGCGAAGTTTTTGCGCTCTCTTTGTCTGGCGAAACTTCAAGCAAGAAAATACGTGTCTGGGTGCTGTCTCCAATTAAGGGCAGCGCGAACAATGTGGCAGGGTGTAGCGAAATGAGCTATTCGTTTATCTATCCGTCTGCCCTTTTCTCTCATACACGTACACAAGTTGTCTCTCTGGTGTGTTTTAAAAAAAAAATTGTGACTGTCTTTTTAAATTAGCCTTTCATACAAACATCGGTGTCCGAGTGGGTTTATCAGCAGACGAAAAGAAACTGGGTTCACGGCACTGGTGTATAACGGTTTATATAAGTGAAAATTATTTATTATTGTTTTATATAATATTGTGTAACCCCTTTTTTGATTTTTTATTTTGCAGCGATTTAAAGGGAAACAATATTACCCTCGTTCGGCGGAATGATTTTACTGGACTGAGGAACGTAAGAGTTCTGTAAGTATAAACAAAACAACCTTCAATTTTAATTCCGTTGTTCTTTACTTTATATACAAAAATATATACATTCACAACAAGGTTGTTTTTTAACAAAAACAAAATCATAAAGTTCATCTTTTGCCTCAGGCATGACTTTCAGATTGTTTTGAGGGGTTAATGGAGGGTCGATGGTCATCCAATTTTATCAAAAACTTTTGGGGTTACCCTACGCTAGATACTCTCACCAAAATACCACATTCATGCTGTTGCTTGATCATACTAAGATGATCCCCAATTTGTTTTTTAAATAATTATTTAGCAAAAAAATCATCGTGGGGAATGAGACATTTACAAATATTCAAAAAATAACAAATGTCGGTTAGTAGGGCCCTCCAACCCTTTGCTAAGTGTTTAAAAGAAGGATGTTTTTATGAAGATACGAGCTGTATGTGCCAACGTGATTTTAGCTTAAAATTGTATTTATTTGCATATTTTGTTAAACATATAAAGAAACAGAAATACAATTTTAGTTGTAAAAAAGACAACTCGTTTTCAATTCAAAATATGACTTACAGGCATTTTTTTATTTACTTTGTATACACTTAAAAATAGAGAGAGGGAAAGAGGTCATAGAAAGCAATCACTATGCAAGAAGTGGAAATATCACTTCGGTTTTGTCACAAACGAAGTGATATTTGTGGATTTTTGTAGTAAATTATAGTTCATTTAGTCTCCACTTCCACATATGAATCTAGTGTGTAACCATGTTCCATAATATATTTCGAGGTAAGACCTTTTTTGTCAAATGGTGGGTATTTCAAACACAAGTTTCAGGAGATTTGAAACACCCACGTTTTGATAACTAGGTGTTACCTCGAAATATATATTATGGAACGCAGTTACACACATTAGATCAATATGAAAATGTTGAGACTTAATCAAGTAAAATTTACTAAAATAAAATCACTTCTTTTATGTCTTTCTCAACACCGGCATTATTCTCACTTTGTGCATTATAATAGCCTTCTATCTATAACCCCCTATATATATATATATATATATATATATATATATATATATATATAGCATAATATAAAATGAAGTAATAAAATAAGGTGGTAATCAAATTTTATTAGAATTCAATGTTCAGGCAAAGTACCTTAAAGTCCTTAACTCATGAGTTTTCAAAGAAAATTATTCTCCTCAGAGGACCATTACCGCAATGACATTACTGCAGATAATAAAATTAAACTTTGAAAATATATAAAAATACATAAAAGTATATAAAACATCAAATATATCAGCCCAAAACATACTTTTTGTTAACGCTATACAGTTCATCCAAGTCATACAATTTAAAACACACACACACACATATATATATATATATATATATATATATATATATATATATATATATATATATATATATATATATATAATTACTTTCTAGGCCACCATCAACACCGGCATATTTCCACTTCTTGCATTGTGATAGCCTTCTATGACCCCTCTATATACATATTAGACACAATGCTTCAAGCAAACTACATCACATTATTAAGAAAAAATATATAAACAAACAGAAACAAAACCTGTTTTTTCCTTCATTTAATTCTCTTCTATCTTTTTTTTCTACCGATAACAACATATATTACCCATGTCGTCATTTTACCGGATTTATTCTGGTAAATTGGCGACGTGGCTAATATCCCTATTTTATTTGACACTATTTAAAATCTTACTATGATTTATTGAACCATAAATATATCTATATAATGAGGCTAAGGTATTTTATGTTCATATGTACGTTATCACCCTTCCCACACATTAAAAAAATGAGATCAGCAATAATATTCAAAGACTAGCAGGACCCTGTGGAAATTCTACGGTTCTTTCTACATCAATCAAACGTTTTTAATTCTATTCAACATGTCCAATCCTCTCATAATATTTGTAATCATTCAACTGACAACCAAGCAATCTCATTAACGCTCATCATTGAGTGGCTTTTAGCCTTGATAAATCAATGAAAAGAAAAGAAAAACACAAAAAGTAGAAGCTTCGTGGCGTTATTTCAGCTACTGATAGACAGCCAGCAAATTTATAATGCTCCAGTAAATTGTAACGTCAAAAAGAAGGAATTTATAGAATCTTTTACAACTAGTGGGATCCCATGGAAATTCCACAGTGCTTTCTACATCAATTTGTATACTTTACTGCTAATAATAATATTCCTTTTGAAATAACAAAATATCTGTCAGGCTCCCACGTAGCCAGGGGGTGCCAGGGGGGGGGGCACCCCCCCCCCTGCAATTACATTTGCACCCCCTGAAATTTGTGATCCAAAAAGTATTATAAATATAAATACTCTTATATTTCCTAGTCAACTATACTTCTTCATTATGATCCAGTATTTACTTTTGTGTAATATATTTTACAGCAGGGCCGGATTAAGGGGCCAAGGGGCTGGGGCCCTGGGCCACCCACCAAGAGGGGACCTCCCACCAGGTATTAACATAATTTCCGATTTCAAAAACGCTTCTTTGGATTTTATTTTGTTTAAAACTTAATTTTCCATTCCTGGTACTAATGATACCACAATAAATATTTACGGATTTTAAACTACCAGTTAAAATAAACCTATTGACCATAATAACATCTAAATATGATTTAAATTCATGTTACCTTGTAAAAAGAAAAAAAATTAAAATGTATGTGTTCTCAAACTCAAACATAACTTCACTAGTTTCAGATCAAGTGGTGAGGGAAACAAAGCCTCGATGCTTTTCACCTGTTTCCTTCTTGGTGAAAGAGATTGTCAGTGTATCTGTCTTTTTTTGTCAACTTACCAAATATATACTTTTAAATATTGTTAATTCACACTATTTAATATCATAAATTATCAGTTTCATAATTATAATTCACATGATGTAATATAAACACAAAATGAATTCACGGTGTTGTTCTGCCAGCTTCTTTTAAAGATATTTTTTAATTTATAAAAGAAAGTGTTGTCTTCATTCAAAAGATAGAAATGAATACTAGCAACCTAAATTATTTTCAAATGAAAGTGGGAATTAGTTTTTAAAAATATTTTTGTATTTTATCACGAATCTCAAATACGTTTTTTTTTTGTTGTCAGTTGCAACTATTAATTTAAAAAATTGTGAATGTTACATTCAACATTTTTGAAATTAACATAGAAAAAAATCCCAGATTTCACCCGAGATGAAGTTGAAAGAAAAAAAACAGCATTGGTAGGGTATAAACCCCACGTACAAATAAAAGATTATAATAGAATTCTGTAGAGCTAGCAAGTAGCTACCTTATTTTACGAAGTTTATGTTATTATTACTGTGTTTACTATGCTTTATGTGCTTTACTATGCTGATGTTGTTATTTACATGTACCTACCGAAATACACAATATATTTAGATTATATAAAAGAAATTGAAATTTTGTATCTACTTATTTATATTTATATATCAGTACACACACACACTGAACCAAAACGTCACTCATATTAGAATATCAATATTAGTTTTGCCCCTCCTAAAAATGCCTTGACCCCCCCCCACAAAATAAATGCCTTCCCCCCCCCCTAAAAATGCCTTGCCCCCCCCCCCTAAGTTAGAAGTCTGGCTACGTGCCTGCTGTCAGGGTCAATACTGTTAAGAAAAACATTACTCTTTCTAATTCCGTAAAAATAATTGTCATTATCAGCTAAATTTTCTTTAAATAAATAAAACGAATGTGATTTAAAAGTGAAGCAATTAAATTCTTTTAAACACAATAAACTTTCTCTGGCTTCTCACCGTTAAAACGATTGTCAGCAAAATATTCATCAAATCAATAAAACGAATGTCACTTTTTAAAATATATTTCTTTAAAATTGTACTGGGATGACATAATTTGATTCTGGAACAATTCATTTTAAAATGGACAGAATGTGTTACCTTAGCGACATCAGATTAATCACAACCACTAGTCCGACGATTAAAATGGTCAATAATAGTCGAGGGACACCGAAGACGTATAGGGGTAAGCGACACTCTTTTCCCAGGATTACTCCACTTCCCCTTATAATGCTGAGTGTTAAACAAGAGGGCATCAAGTACTAATTATTTCGTCTTTAGTATGGCCCGACCGAAGATTGAACCCCGATCTACCGACCCGTACATATAGATAATATACTTGCTCTGCAAAGATGAAGTAAATAGCATTCAACTATACAGTAAAAATAAAGTGGAAATTGGGGAATATCAGCACCAGCGATTGGCAAGATCACGTGAAAGACGTGACCGAAGTGAAAACGTATGATCATAGCGTTGTGGTCTTCATGAAACAATCGTCGTCGCTTCAGCAGAGTGCAGATGATGATGATGGAGGAGGGGGAGGAGGAGGAGGAGAAGAAGAAGAAGAAGAAGAAGAAGAAGAAGGAGAAAGGGAGGAGGGTGCACCCAATAACATTTTTGTTGTTTTGTTCGGTTGGCATTCATTTATTTAAATACAATTCCAATTAGGTTTTTGTTGTTGCTTTGAAACCATCATCTGACAACTAATTAGATTTTCTAAATGCATTGTGAGTGATCATCTGACAAGTGTTATCAGCAACATCTCTGCTCCGTTGAATAAACCGCGTGCACATCAATATCTGATATTTTTAATTCCATCCTATACTTAAGTAATATTTGTTTTCCAAATTACTAGACGGGCGGAAATCTGTCCGAAGTAAAGACTTAGTTCGCATGTATTATTATTATTATTATTATTATTATTATTATTATTATTATTATTATTATTATTATTATTATTATTCGTTATGCGTATCTTAAACAATTTTGGCAATTCAACCCTTAAAAATTTAAAAAAAACATTGCACACACACTATATATATATATATATATATAAGCAAAGTTGTGCGTATTTATATGTGTCGCGGCATCACCGTTAATCGGTTGATCTCTTAGATTTGGAATAAGCACCTTCGATCGGATATCCTTATCGATGGCAGGAGTCCTTGAACGTAAAAATAACATTAGAGACAAATGTTCCGCCATCTTTAACATCCCCTTTCCAAGCTGACCGAACAACATACTTCTGAACATTTTCGCTACCAGTAAGAAAAATAAGTCAAGATTTTTTGTTTTTTTTAGTAAAATCACCGTTTGTATTTGACATCCCTCTTCTATTATTATTGGAACTTTTCTTTATCGAACTATTTTAGATCTATGCCGAACTTGTATCACTACACCGAAATCATAAACTGTTTAAGTAGGTAACAGACAAAATATTTTCATTTGATCGATGACTGTGTGAGTAAAGGGTCCGCCTTCAGTTCCAATATGTTATGCTATCTTCCAGGGTTCGAATCTCACAGTAGACATTTTTTGCTATATCTTTCCGGTTATTTCCTGTCATGATCATGAACCTAAATAATGCACTTTTTAATTTTTTATTATTATCATTCTATTGCGATTTAAATCTAAAATTGTTTGTTTTTTTAATTTGAACTGACGTGAAGAGAAAGGTTTGAGAAACCCGGCGTTGACGTGTACTTCAACTACGTACTATAATAATATATAAATTGTGTTAAATATTTCATCCTTTAGTTCCCACAATTCAACCTTATTTCCCCTTTAAACATTATTTCTCTGAATTCATCAACTTCCCTCTAAAAATATCGTTAATCTGATCCAAGTTGTTCCAAAAATATATTACTCTATTGGCAAAATGGTTCAATTACTTGATAGATCTAGTTGTTGGAGTCTGTCTTCGAGATCGAAGAAATATTTTAAGAAAATCTCCTCTGTCGTTACTTCCGCCAAGGAGGTTATGTTTTCGGTCGGTTTTGTTAGTTGGTTTGTTACTATGTGTGTCTGTTTGTGCACAGCCTAGCGTCAACATCGCTTGACCAATTGTCACCAAACTTAGTCAAAATATAGGTCATGGTCTACCTTAGAATTGATTTAGTTTTAGGATATCTTGGTCAAGGTTACGGAAAAGATAAAACTCACACTTCTGACGATAACCTTGGTTCTGTCTATCAGAGCGACTCGCTACTTGGCCCATATTGTAGCCAATGAAGTTCCGAATCGTATATAATATTAACCTTGAAGAATTCAGTCATGGTCAAAATTTTGACATTATTTCAACTTTGTCCAAATTTAATGTACAGATCTAATGTTCTTCAGTAGCAGTAACCATTATGGAAAATTTCCAACCTAATCAGATAAATAGTGTTTGAGTAATCACCTTCGGGAATACTGCATACAATATGGAGAAGTAAGACCGAGATTAGACGTTGGCTCATCCTTATATTGTCAAGCGGAGGTATGCGTCTCACAATTGAATTATGTTCTTCTTAGAAATGATATTATTTTGAACGTTTCGATTAAGTCATCTCTAAGATTTCTGTTTTGTAAAGTAGTTAATCCTAATTTTCCGATCTCTCTCTATTACTGTAGCCCCTGTTTACTTGTCTCCCTAAAGGGTAAAGTTAGACACACGGTCGTTTTTTTTTATGTGAAGATATCCAGCTCCCCTCCCCCAAAAGGTACTCTGGATGGAATAAAAATTTAAATTGCCTCAGTCGAGAAGGATTTCTCCTTCACTGACCGAGGACAGACCACTGTAGTCATTTTTTTTTTTTATTAGTTTTGTCACTTTTCTTTGTCACCCTTCGAAACTATTGTTCGAGAAGTTCGCAGAGTTTTAGCATTTTATAGTCTGGGAACCGGAGTCAGATGTCAACGATTTTGAGATTAAGGGCTCTTCATCACCCTGCTGACACGGCCGTTTATAGATCAAGTGACGGGGACATTTTTGCCCCACATTTAGGGCTTGGCATAACGTCATTCCGAACTGTGGATCTATTTATAACAAGGATCTGACAAACCGCGTGTGCGTATGTACGAATAAAATTTAGTACGGCTGAGTGTTCTATGTGTGCACGCCAGTGGAGATTCTACGCCTAGGATGTTGGCTGCCCCCGCGTTTCCCTTCTACACACCACCTCGCATTTTTATATCCTTTAATGTCGCGATGGAGTTAGAATGATTATTTCCGATTTTCGAGGGGAAACCTTATGCTGTAGAAAAATTATTCATCCGTTTCGTGACAAACGCTATGTCAAAAAAAAATGAATCTTCATTTTGAGGTGACAGAATGATGTTGAAAATGGTTTGATGACCACAAAAGGTTTGTACCACCTTGCGAAAATTGTTCGACGCGGTAGTATTTTATTCCATATAGAAAACTATTCTGTTTCGGAATTTTTTAGATGAGGATTGATAATTTGTACTATTTGGATTATTCAAACTACTGTTCTCATCTTGGATGTTATTCTCGCAACGTTTTGGCCAATGTAACCTCCCACCTATTTCGTCGTCGCAAGAACCTGTGGTGTAACGGATAAAAGTGCTAAGTAATAATCAGTTCTAAGTGAGTCTTCTGGGAGCTGAAGGTGCAATCCTCAGTGCGGGCGATACTAAGAATATAATTATGAATTACTTAAGACTTCTTTTCTAGTCGTGGGTGACGAAACGAGAACAAACTACCCCCATGGATTAAATAAAGAGTTCCGTTCGAAATTCCCTGCAGGTTCTCGAGTTCGACAAGATGCACATGAAGAAGGTCGGAGGTTACATCGGCCGAAAGATTGTGAGAATAACACCCAAGATGAGAATTGTAGTCTGATTGATCCAAATAATACAGAAAACTATTCTTTTTCTTAATCCGTCATCTGGGTGCAGCAGAAATACCTCCCACATTTGAAAGGTTGACAAAAGAGAGAGGAAAGAAGATTGATGAAAAATTAATATTACTGTTGTTTACACAAATAGTTTCAGTTTTTGTTAGTGTCGTTTTAAAAATGTTAGTGTTGCTTTAAAAATGTTAGTGTCGTTTTAAACATGTTATCCTCTATATGGTGGTATTTATTCGCTATACACTGTTGGAAACTGTTTCTGAAGTTTCCCATTACTCGAACAGTCATTTCAGACGGTATTTCTGCAATCTTTTGACAAATAGCGTCCTTTAATTTGTATATGAATAATACTCGTATAATGCTGTTCAAGACCCCCCACCCTCAGACACGTATTCACACACTTTATCTAAAACATCCCACACATTCTATCCAGGAGCTAGCAACGCCACCGGTGGACGCGCGTGAGTTACGTTACACAGAGACGGCCAATGACAATTTAAGTAATTGTCTTTATAGCCAAAAAATGAATATCCATGATATGAAAATAAACCCAACAAAAATCATCGAATTATCTGATCTTAATAAAAATTTCAGCATTTGTTTATAAATAATAACAGTGAACGTACGTGTGTCCGGTCATTTTCAATAATCACATATTCAAATTTGATTTTTATGAGCAAAGAAGAGAAGGCTTAATCTTAATAATAACTGCTAATAAAATATGATGGGAATAATTTCTTTCACTTTTAATAGGCATAAAAAATTCCCTTTTTTAACTATTTTTGTGACTAAAATAGGAATTAATCTACGTGCACACGGAAATCGGATAAGTAAAACTTATCTTGCGTTTTTGTTTGTTTTGTTTGTTCTTTTGTAAAACTTTACTTGCGTATTTGTTTAAGTAAGATTTAACTCGGGTATTTTTTTATTTGTTAGTTTTACTTCGATTAGTTGTTTCAGTTTTTATAGTAAGATTTACCTTGCGTTTCACAACAGTAGGAAATCAATTACTATTGATGCAAATAAATTATCCACTACTACTCCCGGGCAATGTCGGGTAGCCCTGCTAAGTATTTATGTTATTAAAAAAAAAACACAACCTTATAAATTTCTAACTCACTTAAATTATTCCCCTTCCATTCATTTCAAGGGCGAAATACGTCTTAATAGACCCATAGTGTAACCACAGTGACCACCTTTACAAGGGGATAACATCCTAGAAAAGTGCGAATGAAAAACATATTTAAGGCAACTCTTGGTAGAAAATGATACTTATTATTATTTCCAATTATTGAGGGAAAACATTATGCTTTAGAAAAAAGTATCCATCCGTTTCATGACGAACGCAATGTAAACAAAAACTTAATGAGGATAATATTCAGAATTATTTGTGTACCACAAGAACGTGTACAACCATACGAAAATTATTTGACGCCGTAGTAATTTATTTATCTATTTTACTTATTTATTTATTGTTTTTACTATTGGGGTCACCACTAATCAATGCCAATAGGCACTCGAGGATAAGGGTTGATGTGACGATTACCCACCGAAAGATGAGGAACACTATGGGAGTACTAACATTGGTCAATGGTATGAACTGCGTTTGATTACTTATGGAGCGGCCCATGACAAGAATTTGTTGACATTGGATTTTAAGACGACCAAGTTGTAATCAGCAGGGAAACAGTCCCTCGGTAATGTGTTCTACGGACGAGAAGCCATTGCAAAGAAACTTTGTTAATGAAAATTCCGCCTGGCTAGACACATGGAGGGAGAAAGGAGATACTTCTTTCGCTGTGAGAGAGAAGAGTTCTTCCTTGGAATGTCCTATAAGGAGGAACGAAAGATCGGAGCTCAGTCGATGGAAATAACGATAAAGTAGAGAGAGTATTGATTTACTCCTCTCCAGGAGTTAGGCACAAGGCCAGTTTTTATCTTACTCCCACAAGTAAGATGTGACCCAAGGTCGGGTCGGGAAAGTGGGGTTTAAAAATTGCCTGGGCAGCCCCGTCGGCATTCCCGGTAGGGGCGCCTCAGGCAGTAAGCAATAAACTTACTCCTCCTCAAAGAGGGGAGGCGAAGCCTGGGAGGGTGGACCTCCTAGAACTGCACAGGACAGACCCATAGACCGGCGTAAATCAAGCCCCGAAGGCCAAGACAATACCAGTCTATAGGGTGCAATATCCATCGGAACAGATACTACACTTTGATCTTAGCCAAAAGGCCAAAGAGAGTAGCTAACAAGAAAATTAATCTATTTGTTTAAAAAATCTGTCATTTAATCCGTGTATATAAGTATGGAGATCATAAAAAAATAATCCTTATCAAATGCGGTTCACCCCCCCCCCCTCACCTTGTACACACATGCCCTCCTTTGAATATTCTGTTTAAGAGCTAACAACACCGCTGTTCGCTGATGCGACCAAAAAGTAACGGGACTGTCCAATGTTTTCTTTTAATTACGAACAACATCACGTTGTGCATGGCTCAATTATATTGGCATGACTAGGAATTCAAGGGCACGGGACCAAATAGGCACTGTTGCATACATGCAGAAAACCAAGTTCCCGTCATTATTCCCAAAACACATGAAAGTTCATAATTATTATCCATACCTTGTTAATTGCTTGTTATTGTACGCGCCATTTCTGTAATCCTTCTAGACTGAGGGCTCGTCGTCCTTAAATGAAAGACAAAACTGTTGGAAGATAGAGGAGGTTTATTCGGCTTGATCTTCGATCCAAATCACTGAGCAGTGGATGGGAGAGATAGGGATAGATCTTTAATCACATCTTGTCAGCGCATTTCAATTTAACATGTTCACACGTGACGTGTTTCCAAGGAACCAACTGTCTTCCCTTATTTATCTGTCTCTTTGAGCCATGTGACGTCATATCCGTTTCTATCATTTCCCACAGTCTAGTAATCCTAACCCATTGTTCAGCAAGTTGACCCCGACTGAACTTTCATTTCCTGTTCTTCTCGACTAACAGTTTAATATACTATTTAACGAACGCTGGTTAGCGCTTAGTATTGGTCATGACTGACCGTTCATTCGCATTATAAAAAGTTGAATATTCAGTGTAGCAGCAAGTCCTGAGAACATATACCACAAAGAACTGTTGGAAATAAGTCATACACCATTCACTATGCCAGTCGAACTTAGGGTTCGTGGTAAAAATGTAGTTAACAGCACTAACAAGTTCGAATAGCCCATAATGGTAGATGATTTTACGTTAAATTTATATACGAAACTGATCCTTCACTCTAATAATTGTTTGCTTTCTTTTCGTCAAGATTTTCAGGAAAAAAAAATCGCCTAAAAAAGGAGAATATCATGTTTTTTGTTTTGTTTTTTGGCGGGGGGGGGGGGCGATTTAGCTGAGGGTGTTAATCTACAAATTTACCAACAGTTTGTAAAAAGGTTGCATAAAAGTCAGAACAATTTTTTTTTTAATCACAAAATATTCAAAAGTCCCCCCAAAATCAAAACGTCACAAAGAATAGTAAAATTCACAAAAATTTATAAAGATTAAAAACAACAAAAAAATAATAATAATGCGCTATTTTTCAAGTGATTTACTGCTCGGATATTGACGTTTGGTTTTGTTTTTATTTTTTTAACACCAAACTGTAGTAATGTTTCACAAATAACCTCAAGATTGGTAAACAGAAAGAAAAGAAGAAAAGAAAAAAAAATTAGGCGATAAAATTTAGAGACCACAGTGCCTGATTCTTTTCCACAACGAATCCATTCATCAACCGCCGCTTTCTTACCATTTTCCAAGATGTTGGGATTTCTGCTCGACGTCTCCGGTTCCATCCACCAGTGTCAGTTTCCTTACCAAATTCGGTAAATTTTACAACAATTAAACCTAAACTGGCGATTATCTCGATTTATCTTGATGTGATTATCTCCCTTTCCTGGACAGATCTTCTTTCGATGTTTTCTTTTCTTTTTTTTTGCGTATGGAAGGAAGGTTTTTTCGAGGGTCGTTGTTTTCGGCGAATTTTTTTTTTTTTACACGTTGTTTTTTTTAAATTTATTTATTATTCCTTGTTCGTTGAGTGTTTTCTAGTTTTACGACTTCAACAAATCCTATTTTTCTGTTTTTCATTGTCCGATTTCCTTTTCTTTTTTTCTTATTTTTGTTTTAATTCTGTGCGTTTCTCATTTGCTTCATCGCACTCTTTTCTATAGCTATAGCTGTATTTATATTAAATGCTAGTTAATCAACGTTTATTTCCGTAAGGCTCTTTTGTTTTTACCTCCGTCAAGGAGGTTATGTTTTCGGTCGAGTTTGTTTGTTTGATTGTGTACAACCAAGCGTCTACATAGTTTGACCAATGGTCACCGAACTTGGTCAAAAATATCGGCCATGGTCTAACTAAGAACTGATTTAATTTTAGGATAAATAGGTCAAAGGTTAAGGTCAATGTTATGGAAAATGTGAAAGTAATACTTTTGGTGATAATTTGGGATCTGTTCATCGTAGAGACTCAGTACTTGGCCAATATTGTAGCCAATGAAGTCCTGCATTTTATAGGTTATAACCTTGATATTTACCCTGACCATGAAAAGTTGGGTTATAGTCAGAATTTAAACTTCCGATTTTTCCAAATTTTAAGTATGAATCTGGTGCTCTTTAATGATAGCAACCACCATGCAAAATTGTAGCCTGGTCAGATAAATAGTTTTTAAGTTATCAATGTTTCCATGTCATAACTTCGGGAATACTCATTCAACATGGACAACTAAGGCACACATAAAACCTTGGTCTGGATTGAGTTATGTTTGAATATTTTGTTTGTTTTAATCGTTCTAATTAACCGTAATGTATAAGTGAACAAAGCACTCGCCTCTCTCTCTGTCTTAACTATCTATCTATTTCACTTATTCTCTCTCACTCTATGTTTATTCAACCGCTCTCTAATATTTCTTCATATCGCTGTGAACATTTAGAGAAAGAGTGACTCTTTTTTTCAGCGTCGCCATGTAATTTGCATACGCGTCTATATATACTACAAACACGTATGTAAATTAGATGACAAAATCTTTGTTCGAATGAAATAAAAGTAAAATAAATAGTGACAGTCGTTGTGACCCAACGGAACACGAGTGCACCTAGTATATAGTGTATATTTCCAAAGTTCAAAACATATTAATGATGGTTCAAAATATTTGAAACATGATCCGTGAATAAATATTCAACCATGTCACTTTCCATATACGCACGTTTCTAAAAACACATTTTTATTAGTAATGGTAAAGATACAGAATATAAATGATTTTCTTCATCAGTATATTTTAAAATTTACCAATTTTCAAACACCGGTAACATTATATTGATGTACTAGGGATCTTCAAAGAACAATTTCAAATTAGGAGGAAATATCGAATAAATCAGATTTCAACGGATTCTTTTCCAACAGTGTAAATAAAAAAGTAGGTCAAGTGAACTTTTTTAATAAATCAGTTTGTATTTATATTTTTTCTTCCTTTCAACGGATATTTTATTCAAAACCAATTCAAATTTAATAACTACACTCTCCATTGGCTTTTATTTTTTTATATTAACTCTTGCAAAAAGGTCCATTTTAATTAGATAAGTTAAGATCATAATCTTATGTGGTCGCTCCATGTTGGATTTCTATAGTGTTTTAAATAAAATATCGATTGGAAGAAAGAAAGACTAAAAGAAAAACTGTTTTATTAAAGACTAACAGGGTTATCCAGTGTGGTCCGGAATCACTAAAAACAAAATAGAAAATGCTAAAAATTGTAGCATATTTATATTAAACATTCTATCTCTTTACCTCTTTATCTGTCTTTCTATCTTTCTCTATTCCCCTCCCGTATTTTCCAACCCCCGTTTTTCCAACCCCTCTTTATCCTCCGCCTATATAGAGTGAACAAAAACTGAGGAAACCTCTAGAGCGATACTGAAACCACCCAAATAAAATCAAAGATGCCGCCAGAGCATTACTAAAACCAGTCTTTCCGAGTTTCTTGCAACCTTCCTCCCTTTAAAGAGAAATTATGTTATAATGACAATAGCCCAAAGAGGGTGTTAAGAAACAAAACATAAAATGCGAAGTTAGCGTCTAATAATTTTGAAATGAGTCGGCATTTTCTTTCCAACTTAGTACATAGTAAGATTGAAAATGCCTGAAAAACCGCCCCCCCCCCTGATCCAGGCCCAGTTTACCCTCAAAGAATGATTATTTTTTTTTTAATTTTAGATATTATTCATCTGAGGCATCGCCGTTCAAGAATATACAAACTTTCTGGGTGTTTGTTTTGTTATTTTTATACTTTAAGCTGCACACACACACACACTTTTCTTTATATTAAAGTAGACATCACGCAAATGATTATTATATTTTTTAATGTTAGGTTAGATATTATGATGTCTATACAACACAACCAATAACGTATTGCGCGTGTTTAGTAATATTATGTACATGTAATTAAATTAAAGATACATTAGCTTATCTTGCGGGACCCTTAAGGGCCTTTTGCGGAACATTAGTGTTCCGTGGAACCACGGTTGAACAACGTTAGTGTAGAGCATTGCAGTATTTTTTTTAAATAATTTGAATTTATTGGAAGTTTTACGGATCCATTGAAGAAAGCGGAAAGTAAATTTTAAATTAATAAAAAACATAAAATAATGAAAACTTTTTTAAGGTTGATATCGGATTATGCATTTTTTTGCATGTTTTTTTTTTTTAGCGATATGCCATTGGCCAATAGGCATCGCCTATAGAAGCATTAAATAACTCTTTGTTCTGTAACCTTAACGCTAACCCTAACTTATTTGGTATTCTGGTCAAGTGATCCTTAATGTAAATTACATTTTAAACATACAACGCTAAAAGAATCAAAGCCAGTGCAAAAAGCAATTCCTCTTTGAATGAAGAATTAAGCAAAATCCTCTTGAAAATGATCGATTCGAATCAATTGCACTCGGGCTTCGAGCTGCGCCTTCCCATCTCTATGAGAAAATGTATGGTTTGTACTGTTTTAGCATTTTCATCGATAAACGCGCAGATTGAATGGACACATCTAATCTTAGATGCGTCCAAGTATTTCGATAAGAGGCTCTGTCCGTCGGTATGTCAGGCATATGTTTGAAATATCATTTTCGTCAGTGAAGAGAGAGGTGTAGCATCTGTTACGTTTTAATGAGACCATTCTCGCAGGCATTACCTCCTCCTCTTTTCTGTGTAGTATATAATCGTTCGTCATGATGCCATCCTCCCGAGCATACTCTCCTCCGTTTTTTTTTTGGTGAGGGGGCGGTAGTGTAGCATCTGTTCTGTTGTCATGAGACAATTATTCCAGACATTACCCCCTCTAAAAAGCTTGACCGTCGAATTTATTTTTTTTAAATATGAATTTTTATGGAACAAAATAAATAAAGCGAGTATGACCGACCGATCGACGACTACAAAATAATAGCCGAGTATTGCATTTTCCAGTTTAAAGTAGCTATACCTAATCGGCGTTGCTCAGTGGCGTATTTACTTGCAATTTGTTTTACTTTACCTTTTAGCTCTGCCGGTTTTTTATTCTAAAATATTGTTGTTTCGATCAAAGAGAAGTCATTCTGTATATACGAATGCAGAGTTACGTCCTTTTTATATGCCGCCCGTTTGAAGATAATACCGGCCAGAACAAAGTATTTTCAGGAAGGAATTAAATCGAATTTTATTGTTCTAAACATTTTTCAATGATTCGCCAAACGACCCGACAAATCAGAATCAAATATTGATTTTGTATGAATAAAGCTATCGATGACAAAGAAATGATAAAGATTAGCATTGCTTTATTAGATCTATCTCTTACCGCCTCTCCCTTTATATCTCTCAAGTACATATATTCATACATGATCTCACCCACCTTCTCTTTCCTTCCCCCCTCTCTCTCTCTCTCCTTCCTCTCTCTCACTCTCTTGTTTCTAAGCCCCTCTTTAAACCCCATCTCTCGTCCCACTTCTCTTGTCTCCCATCTCTCTCTCTCTCTCTCTCTCTCTCTCTCTCTCTCTCTCTCTCTCTCTCTCTCTCTGTCGCAAAATTCTTTCTCTCATTTTCTCTCGCTTCCCTCTCTCTATCGCCTCCTTTTTCTTTCGCTTCATTATTCTCTCTCTCTCTCTCTCTCTGGCCTCCTTTCTCTCTCTCGCCTCCCTTCTCTCTCTCGCCCCATTTCCCCTCTCTCTATCTCTCTCTCTTTATCTCTTTCATCGCTTTGTAACCCCCTATCCTTTACTAACCCTTTGTCTCTCTATATCACCCCTTCTCACTGGCATTTCCGCCTCTTCACTGTTAACCACTATTCGTACGTACTAATTCAGAAAAATCCTATTTCTTTCGATATTTCTACATTAAAAAGAAAGACACCCCACACACATCTACACACTACCACCGCCACCACTAAATCCCTTCTCGTCTGGCATTCACCTCTAGCTAAACTCTGACCCTAATATTTTTATTTTATTTTTTTTTCTGCTGTTTGCTTATTTCATTTTTTTTATTTTTCTAGTTTTAGATGTTCGTTTAATTTACTTCCCTCTGTTGTACGATTGTCTTGCAGTCTGCCAGTACAACTGCCACTGCAGTCTATTGTGAGCTGACCTCGGCGACTTTTCTTATCTAGGCCACTGTGCCCCACAAATGGGTCGGCCCCAACGAGTTACTGCCTGACTCCACGGGACATACAGTGGCTTCGGGAAACGTGTAGGCGGGGAGAAACCATTTTCGAAGTGGAGGGGGCAACGACTGTGGAATAATAGTCGTATTTACCTTTACTCGCCCCTTTAATAAAAATGGATACTTCATTCTTATTATTTATTTGTATTAAAGGGTGGTTTAGCCTGACATGTTTAAAGATGTTGATGTTTATTGTTCAACAAGTCATAGAAGTCAGACCCAAGGGCGCCTTTCATGCTGCGTTTGATAACAAGGTTGTCACACAAAATAAGCATCACTGGACGCCCCTTTTGCGATAGCCTTGTGCCAAACGCTCTCACCTCTGAAACAAAATAGCCACTGTCTTCCTAATATATATATATATATATATATATATATATATATATATATATATATATATATAATATTGAAATACCCTTTATATAAGAATCTCCTACTCACTTAAACAAATCTCAATTTTTCTTGTTTACATATTTATTTTTAATTTTTTAATAAATAAATATTCTGTAATCAACCTTTCTACTTTGTATTGTCAAATTTTCTTCTACATACGCAATCGTTTTATCGATTGTACTATTATTATAACTATGTATATGTATATGTGCATGTATGTATATGTATATGTGCATGTATGTATATGTATATGTGCATGTATGTATATGTATATGTGCATGTATGTATATGTATATGTCCATGTATGTATATATATGTATATATGTATGTATATATATGTATATATGTATGTATATATATGTATA
>OY744525.1:91651185-91678685 GCA_963556195.1 Sepiola atlantica | reverse complement strand
TCTTCGTCTTCTTCTTCCTCTCTCTCTCTCTCTCTCTCTCTCTCTATCTATCTATCTATCTATCTATCTATCTATCTATCTATCTATCTATCTATCTCTATTTATCTCTTTTATATAATCCTAGAAAAAGAACATGCTGCCTCCGGTCGCATATTTTTGTTAGCCTGTGTAACTGGTATCATGGTGAACGCACTGACCCCCAAAGGAGGAGGTAATGGGCGAGAGGATGATGTCATAACGAAAAATTACTGCCTCCTTTCGCAGAAAAAAACAAGAGGAGTTAATGCCTGGGAGGATAATATCATGACAACAGAATAGATTCTACACTGTCGCCCCTTTCCCCCAAAAGGAGCAGGTAGTCCCTGGAAAGATGATCTCATGACAATATAATAGATACTACATTACCCTTTCCCCCAAAGGAGGATGTAATATCTGGGAGGATTAGCCCTACCCTCTTAAAAAGGTTGAGGTAATTCCTCGGAGGACAGTCTTATGACAACAGAACCGACTACCCATACTCATTAAAAGATGATACAATAATAGATTAAATCAGTTTTTTATTCCTTTAAAATTGCCTAGTCATAAAAAGATTATTTTTATAGTTCCTTGGTTTTTTGACGAAGATCAAAGTGTAGTATCTGTTCACAGCAGCGCAACACCAGAGATTTAACTATCGACGAAAATATTGTTTATATATAAGAAAATATGAAAATGTATATGACAGAATATTAATTTATTAGAAACTGTTTAAAAAATAAGCAATTTAGCAAAAGATATCAAAATGAATAAATGCGGAAGTTTTTTCCATCCATCTTAAGTATATTAACATTAAAACAGGTTGTGCTTATTTAATTCTATAATACAATTTAAACTTTTGAAATACAGTATATATAGTAAACTGCAAATACAACAAACACCTTTAGGTCTTCTTAATTTGCATATTTATTTTATAAACAGCTTCTAATGAAGTAATACTTTGTAATATACAGTTGTCATTTTTGTATTGTCATACTTTCTCATATATACGCAATATGTTCGTCGATATTAAAATGTCTGATCACACCAGGACGCTGAGAATAAATACTACACTCTGATCTTAGCTAACAGGCCAAGCAACTATAAAAAATAATGTTTTTATCGCGAGACATTTTTAAATGAATGGAAAAAAATGATTTCATCTATGATTAGTAGTGTAATATCGTTTATGGTGTGATAAGACCGTCCTCTCGGGAATTACCTCCTTCTTTATTAAAGGGGTGGGGCTAATCCTCCCAGGTATTCCATCCTCCTTTGGGGGAGAGGATAATGTAGTATCTGTTCTATTGTCATTAGACCCAGGGACTACCTTCTTTTTGGGGGGGTGGGGTGGGGGGTGGGGGTAATGTAGTATCTGTTCGTTCCTCATGATACCATCCTTCCATGATTATCTTCTCTGTTAGGGTGGGGGTAGTGTACTGGAAGGGCACGGAGAGTACTGGAATCCTTACGAGGCTTATTGTCATTCAAGTTTCAGAAAAGTTTAATGACCGTTATCAACGAGGTCATGATAGTAAACGGCTGCTGTGAGAAAACCAAGTGAATTCCATTAGTGATGGAAAGTTAGCGGAGAGTATTGAAAATCTGGGGAGACTTATCGTCACTCAGACTCCAGGAAACACCTCCTACTTTTACCAGTAGGAAATCACTGATGACAACTGAAAACGACTAAGCTGAAAACTCCTTTATTTTTATTAACAGTAAATTATAAATATTGATGTAGAAAGCACCGTGGAATTTCCACGGGGTCCCATCAGTACTAATGTTACAATTAATAGATTGTCGTTGTCTTAAATGGCTGGTAATCATCAAGACAAACACTGTGGTATAATTAGCAAAAGTGTATCAACAAAATTATGTTACAGAAAGTATGCGTCTGATTCTGGGGCCATAACTGCCATCAATAACTGCCACGACGCTTAGTTGTAACTGTATTTATTGATTCTGGGTAAGTCCATTCGTTACTGAAATAGGTAGATCAACTTACACCATAACATAGATGTAATAGTATAGATTCGGCTTCAGGAAGACATATACCAAATCTCCATTAGTAATTGATTATGAAACAATTTCCCTGTGTAGGTATTTCTCGTTTCAAGGGAACTTTGATAATTACAGATTTTATTTTTTTCTTAAGATTTACTATTAATTGCATATTTACTGAAGTCGAAAATGCAATAGCGCCAAATAAATCGAAAATGTTAAAAATCCTATTGAAACATAATTCAGTTAAGGAATTGCTGTTATTTTAAAATATCGATTTTTCAATAAAATCGATCGAACATCTGACGAAATGTATATCCCACAAATACTTTCGATTTTAATTTTACCAAAATTTAAAAAATAAAATTATTAACGTTAAATTGAATTATTACATGTTTGTTTCATTTTAATCATTCAGACTACTGTTCTCATCTTGGGCGTTATTCTCACAACGTTTCGACCGATGTAACCTCCAATGTTATTCAGGTGTAAATTGTATTCGACATTAGTTCAAAGCGAATTATTTTTGCTTACAAACATAATTTCTAATGTTTTTGGTCAGTAAAAACAATACGTGAATACATCATCGTGGTTACTTACTCTCGTGCAAATACGAAGGGACGTACTTTTCCCCACAAAATTTCACAACTAGTCTTCTGCGTACAAGCTGTGAAGATGGTAAATGACATACCCAGTTACTGTACCAACACTGTTCAACGAGTGGATATAAACTAGTTTGTTTTTTTAATAAATTTGAATGGCGAAACATAAAAAGAATCGGTATAATGTCACTTTTTGAAGAAGAAAGAAACATAAAACACGGAGATTGAATGGAGATGATTTTGATTATTTGGACTATTGTTCTCATCTTGGATGTTATTTTCACAACGTTTCGGACAATGTAACCTCTCACCTTCCTCAGATGCGTCTCGTCGAACTGCGCATGGGCCCATGACACAACGGATATAAGTGCTAAGTAATAATCATCTCGAAGTGACAGGTTGAAGGTTTAATCCTCAGTACGACCATATTAAGAATGCAATTACGAATTACTTAAGACTTTTACCCGTCATCGCTGACGGAAAGAGAGCAAGCTAACGCCGTGGATTAAATAAAGGGTTATGTTTTGGCATTCCGTACGGATTCCCGAGTTCAAATTATCAATCCTCATCTCAAAAGCTCTGAAACATAATATTTCGGTATTGTTTGGTCATAAAATTATTAATTGAACCAAATTGTTATAACACGAAAAGGAATTTATTCATGGTAATGTTTTTCTTAATCTTTATTTATCAAAACGTTGGGTGTAAATAGCTTTCAAAACTTTCAATGCATAAGAATATGCTAAACATTTTGAAGCAAAAAGGATTTTCTATTCGACAATTTAAATTCTTTCAAAATTAATAACTTTAGGCATCGATTTTCGAGAAGATAGATTTTATAGATGAAAAAAGTATGAAATAAAGAAAAAATATCTTAAGCGTTAAAAGTAGGTGGGTTAGGTAGAGAATTTCATTCTAATGCGTTTGATATAAATTATGTTTTGTTGTTTTTCCTGGAAGGATTTACAAGTTATCGAGTGTTAACTATTCTGTACGTTTACCAATGACAAGCATTCTATCTCATTAAAGCTTATCCTCGAGTGGCATTTGGCCTTAATAAGCGGTGACACTTCATGTTGTAACTATGTTTCCTAGTTCAATAGTCAGTACATTAATTTTCTCTGTGGGCGTATATTTTGTTAAGAGTCTGCGAAGTATCGCTGATACTTTACCCAGAGATGGAAATAGGGCAACTACTACCGCTTCGCGCCAGAGTGGACCTAGGAGTATTCTATATTCTCTAAAGTTCTCAAATTAATGTCCCAACACCGGGTAACGGTTTGGGTCATGCAGGATGGTTGGGCTAGAGAGAGAGAGAGAGGGAGGGGGAGAGAGGGGGGATATGGGGAGTCTGTGTTGTTCATAGGGTTTGGAAATGAGGTCATCATCTGTCCTTTATTCTCGATGACCTTTGGGGCGCAAAAGATGACCTAGCAATCAGTTTTCTCCAGCCCTTCCTATATTTCGCCTTCTTCAGCGTGTTATTCACCATAAGCCATGTGCACCCCCGGATGTGTCGCCCCTCCTTCTTTCTTTATCTGCTCCTCTTTTTTCCACCTTGTACAGTTCCTTGCAGGATTGTTTTTGTGAAACTCAATAATCGTGTGATATGGCCGTGCAACTTCATTTTCCTTTTCTTCACAGTGGTCAGTAGATCTTCGTAACTCGTAACTCTCGCTTCTCTTATTTTATCTTTTAGTCCTCATATTCCATGAGCGATGCTTCTGACAAGGGGAGGGGGAGAATTGTTGTTTTCTGGGTCGGAATCTTAGGCCAGTTTTTGACCTTGAAGTAGTATTTATTTATGTTTTAGCTCCTTAGATAAAGTGGGTTTATGCTTTGTCTGGAGCGATTTCCATATATATATATATATATATATATATATATATATATATATATATGACCAGGCTACTTATTCGAGTCTGTTCTTCACTTCCTCATTGTGGTTTCTGCATGCAGTGTTTGGGAATCTTTCAGAAGCATCTCGTCTTTGTGGTCTGTATCCTTCTCTCTAGGTCCGCAGCTAAGGTCCACGACTCACACGCGTACAGAAATATGCGATGTTCCTGTTGTTCCATATGGAAAATAAGGTGGGCAGAAATAATAATAAAAACGATTGAAAAGGGTTGGCAAAGATTAATTTCTGGTTGCTATGGTGGGGGTAGATGTGAACACCTGCCGAGGCAGTTTATTGTCAAGCCCCGGCGCCAGATTAATTAATTGGCAAACACATCATAAATACGTGTTGTTATATCCAACACATGCAAAAAAAAGGGAGAAAGAAATTTGAAATTGATAAAGAATGAAAAAATGGCCCCCAAAAAGTGATGGTTATTTACTTTCTCTCGTTCTTTCCCAGGCGCCTCTCGTAATACAACATCAGCGTTAATCAAAAAGGCGATCAGTTGTGCTGTTCACACCAGTCAGGGATACGTCATCGACACTCAGTCCGGAAGAGTGGGCCGCTGCGGCACCAAGCTTCCCTGCTCTGTCAGGCTGAGGTATTTTTTCTGATCATCTTAGGATGTCCACCCTGCTAGGCTATCGCCATTCTCTCTTTTGGGAAGGGGTCACTTTATTGCTAATAGCTTGATACGCCCCTACCGGGGAATGTCGTCGGGACAGCTCAGGCATTTTTTGTGGGCCGCAGTGCACACGCCATCTTCTGCGCTGCCTTTTCAATCCACACCTTTCGGCCTTTGTATCACATCTTACCGAGGTGGGAAGAGGGAAGTAAATACAGACATATTCGGCATTTCTGTTTCGTTAAACCCAGAAACAGCGACCAAGATGAAAACTGTATCTTTCCTTTTCTCCATAATGTGTGAAATGTGAATGTCAGCAGAATTTACAGACAGCAGCGTCGGATATATAAATAAGATTCACACATCTATCATTATACTAATACTGAGTCAATCAACGTTTGTTTTCCTAAGACATTTTTCCTATATTTTTTTAATCACACAAAAAACATGATAAAATATACCCCAGTTTAAGGATGGAGATATTTACTTGCCTTTGCGAGGTCATATTTAGACACAAGGTCAGTTTTTAATGTGGGAAAACGGCACACTGGATTGGGAAAAGAAATAAAAATTGCCTTCTGTCGAGAAGAGTTTCTCCTTTGCTGTCTGAGGACAGAATGAATAAAGTGTATTATCAGAACATATACTACACTTTATTCCTAGAAAAAAGGCCAATGAGTTTCGCACTCTCTCATCACGGTACAATAACTTAGTTGATATAGAGGGTAAGACTGAAAATCTAAAACTCCCGCTTTTGTTAATGTTATGTTATTTTAATCTCCAAAACTTTCAATCTCTTAATCCGTCAAGATTAACATATCTGGTCTTTACATATTTCTTTTTCTTTATGAATCGTTTACATTCCCACCCCTCCCTGTAGAGATTAAAACAACATTTGTTGCATTTTAACCTTGTGTCGTACATGCAGAAAACATAGTTGCCGACATTATTACAACAACAAAAAAAACGCACATGAAATTCACAATTATTATCCATACTTTGTTAGCTGCTTATTCTTGTACGCGTCTCTTAAAGACCGCTTGCCACTTAAAATCAAAGCTCGTGATTAATACTTTCGGAAAGATCGAAGTCGAATCAAGATTGATAGAAGATATAGGAGGTTTATTCAATTTGATCTTTTTTCCTAATCACTGACCAGTGAGATGGGGGGACGGAGAGATAGATAAATAATCATTGTTTAATCATATTTTATCAACCCATCTCAAATTCTCATGTTCACACACTGCGCACTTCCAAAGGACTATTCTCTTACACACACACACACACACACACACACACACACACACACACACACACACACTATCTCTCTCTCTCTCTCTCTCTCTTTGATCCATGTAACGTCATACCCGTTTCTATTAATTCCCACAGTCTAATAATCCTAACTTCGGATTCAGCAAGTTCACCCCAGCTGAACGTTTTAAATACTAGTAGGTTTACTTGCCAAATATCTAACACATTTCCATAAACAGCAAATACTTATAATTCCTATTTATTAGTCATAAATAAAAAGAGGCGTAGACATTCTTACTTTCACAGCCCAAAGTCTGATACTGTCACCCAAAGCACCGGGTATTAATTTAATAACGGAAATTTGTTGAGATGCGCCGGTGAAAAAGAGGAAAAGAAATTTTCATTTGTCTTTTTCGCTTTCTTTCGTTGCTTTACTGACTGACATCTGGCTGAGAGAGAGAGAGAGAGAGAGAGAGAGAAAAGAATGGAGTCATCATATTATTTACCTCCTTGCCAGGAGGTTAGACACAAGGTCATATGTTGTTTTGAAAAGCTAGCGCACTAGGATAAGCACATTTTAGCCTACAAAAATGCTTGAGCAGCCCTGTCGGCATTACCCGGTAGGAAAGCCTCAGGCGATTGGCAATGAACCAACCCTTTTTCAGAGAGAAGGTAAAGCCTGGGAGGGTGGACCTCCGGGGACTGAACAGAACAGCAGTCCAATAGCAACGAAGCCGCTGTTGGACTGATTTGGCCTCATCATGTCGTACTTTTTGCCGTGGGTTAATCTATCATTCGACAAAATTAGAGACAGAGATTACGAGTTCGAACCACACGCGGAGCTTTAATTATTTTTACTCTGATGTTGTCCCCAAATGAACTTTGACATTCCAAATTACAATATTAAGCAGATTGTTTAGTTTTACTTTTATTTATTTAAATTTGAAAATTAAATAAAAAGCCGTTATACGCCACGAATAAGATGAAACTATTTATTTATTCATTTGTTGTTGTTGTTGTTGTTGTTGTTGTTGTTTAATTTTGGTTTCAAGCTTTTTGGGTAAAATACCTTTCCTCAGAGACGGGAGATGTTTCATATTAGTAAAAATCACCATTATTTTTTTTTTTTAATAATATCTTTTTATACACTTGTTGTTGCAGTGTTCTCTTGTTGTCATGGAACGGTGTGATTGAAACAGCTCTTTATTATTCAGAACTTTGAAGTATGTGGCATGACGGGGAGCATAATGAGAAAAAAAGGTTCTTTTGAAGCGTCTTTTGATTTTTAAACTTAAAAACTAAGCATTCTTCTGCACTCTAAGTAATCTACGAACATTGGAACACCTGGCGACACCGGGTAGACCTACTAGTATAAAATAGAAATTAGTTCTAAGAATTTCTCATATCTAAGTTGAGAAATAGAAAAGCCTTTCACTAACTGCTGGCTGGTCTGATCTTCCGTCGGACGTGCTGATCACACTGGTATGGCACTGGAAAAGTATAATGGCCGAATGCCAAATTAACCTTCGTCGTGTTTGGAAGGGAAATCCCCCTAGAGTGCATTTGATCACAACGAGTGGGACAGTTATACGGCCTCGTTTTCGCTTCCTCTCCTTTATGACGCCGTAAAGAATACGCGTCAGTAAAATATGACGCGGCGAAATAACAATTTGTTTTACCAACGGCCATTGCAAATCGAAAAGGACTTCGGCCAATTTACGATTTACGAGTAGAACTGGATAATGTTACATTCTAAATTGAACACAGAATCGCCGTCGTTCTATTTCCTGTCAGCGGTTGTCAGTTATGTGGAAATACTTCTGGGTCGCATTTCCCACGTGTGTACTCATGCCGACAGATAACGACATCACTAAAATGACATCATAATTCGAAATCCTTGCCGGATCAGCGTATTTCTTTGTAGATAACACATCGCTCAAAAGGTCCTGGGACTAACTTAAAAACGACAACCTTTAGGCAAAATTCGACTTTATTCATCAACATAGTCTCTTTTTAGAGTGATACACTGATTCCAATGCTCCTCTCACAGTTCGATGGCTTTTTTGTACAACGATTTTTCTTTTGCCTCGATTACGCCAAAGTTCCCGATATCACTCATTCACTGGACCCAAATCTTTTGAACTGAAGCATTCTTGTTATGTGCAAACAGTTAGTAGTCGCTGGGGGGATATTTAAAGAATAGGGTTGGTGTGGAAGCAATCGGAAATGCAATTCATGTGGTTTTGCCATTGTTGCGATCGACTTATGACACGGGTCATTGTCTTGGTGAAAGAGAACTTTTTCTTTTGCATCTGTGGCCGTTTTGGGACGATTTCTTCCATTAAACGCACCAATAATGCTATATAATATTCGGTAGTGATGGTTCTTCCTTTATCAAGGTAATCGATGAACAAAATACTTTGCGCATCTGAAAATACGGATGCCCAAACTTTGCCTGCTGATGTTTGCATCTTTCGTCGCTTTGGACGGCTTTCCCCTGCTGCTATCCACTCAGCTGACTGCCGATTTGACTCCGGGGTGAAGTGGTGGATCCATGTTTCATCAATTGTCACATATCGATGCAAAACCCCTTTCTGGTCGCATTGAAACAATTGCAAACAACGCTCTTAATCGTTGATGCGTTGTTTTCGATCGACTGTAAGCAAACGCGGCGCCCACTTTGAACACTGCTTTCTCATAAGTAAATGTTAATGCAATATGTTGAATATGCTGCCTTTTGATATCTTCAATTTCTCTGCTGTGTCGCGCAACTTCAATTTACGATCGAACAAAACTAGTTTGTAAACTTTTTGATGTTTTCCGAATTTGGGCGACCTGTGCACTCAGCATCATTTGTGTCTGTACAACCACGTTTAAAGTCAGCATACCCCATCTTAATCGTATTCTCGGACGGAGTAGAGTCTGAATAACACTCATCAAGCCATTGCTTTGCTTAAACAGTACTATTTACTATCAGAAAGCAATGTTTTACCAACACACAAAATTCAGATGTTTCCATTGTTTTGAAAATTTGCATCAGCAGCTTCACTTAAATAACTGTAGTTTGTAAACAAATAATTCGATTGGGCTCAAATTTTGACACGTGCCATTTGAAGGTCAGTACTTTACAAAAATCATATCGATTTATTTAATAAGTGGCGCCATCTATATATTAAGTCCTGGGCTTAATATATGTGTTACGCTTCTGGGAACTATCGGATAAAGTATTTAAAAGAATTTGATATGTACATTAACATTATATTAATAGCGTAACAATTTCGTTCATTTTTGAAGGATTGAATTGAGAAGACATTTACAAAGAGAGATCTCCAATTATACATTTTGTTTTACTCTTTTGCTCATCACTTATCAAGGCAAAGAGCCACTCGAGGATAAGGGTTAATGAGACGGAAATGATTACTAGCCGAAAGATGGGGAACACTATGGGAGTACTAACATTAAGAAGAATAGATATTGGATCTTGGTTTACTTTTAGCAGCCTCGTAAGTCTCGCTTCCCTTATTTTGTCCTTTAGTCCTCACATTCAATGAGCGGTGTTTTTGACAAAGGGAGGAGAATTGCTGTTTTATGGGGCGGAATCTATCCATTTAACACTTATCGTTGGCTAGTTTTTGACCAAGTATTTTTTTTATTTTTAACTTCTTACATTAAGTGGCTTCATACCTTGTCTGGAGCGATTTCCATAAAAAAAAACAAGAAAACATTGATCAATGGTATGAAATGCGTTCGATTACTTATGATGCGGTTTATAACAAGATTTTGTTGACATTGGATTTAAAGATGACATAGTTGTAATCAGCTGGGAAGCAGTTGCGCGGTAATGTGTTCCACAGATAGGGAAACTCTTGCAAAGAGGCTCTGTCCATGGAAATTCTGCCTGACGCTAGGCACATGATGGAAAAAGGAAAGCCTTATTTCGTTGCGGTAGAAGATGAGTTATTGCCATAAAGGTCTCACAAAGAGGAACTAAAGTTTGGAGCTCAGTCGAGCACCTTCTATTAAAATAACGATAGAGTATTGATTTACTCCTCTCCAGGAGTTAGGCACAAGGCCAGTTTTTATCTTACCCCCACAAGTAAGATGTGACCCAAGGTCGGGTCGGGAAAGTGGGGTTTAAAAATTGCCTGGGTAGTCCCGTCGGCATTCCCTGGTAGGGGCGCCTCAGGCAGTAAGCAATAAACTTACTCCTCCCCAAAGAGGGGAGGCGAAGCCTGGGAGGGTGGACCTCCCAGAACTGCACAGGACAGACCCATAGACCGGCGTAAATCAAGCCCCGAAGGGCAAGACAATACCAGTCTATGGGGTGCAGTATCCATCGGAACAGATACTACACTTTGATCTTAGCCAAAAGGAGAGTAGAGAGACTAGCAACATCCCTTCTTGGAGAAAGGGGTTGCAGGAAAGAGAAGAGATCATTCGATGAAAATACGTCTCTTGTAGTCGCCTGTACATATTTGGCACGAATAAATATTTGTCTATGTCTGACTTGTCCACCAAGTTCCAGTCATGAATATCCAACAGTTTTTGTTTGATCACTGTTCAATATGTTCCAAATGTGAATCTCTTATTTGGGTAGTCATGACTCTCTTCGGTACACGAACATTCAGCGAATTCTTATGATGAACATTATCTTTGAGATAACCCCACAGATAAACATCTGGGGAGCAGTCCGTTGACTGTAAAGCCCTTTTGAGACCACGCCTCCTACTGATGAGACGCTCACTAAAGTGTCCCACCTATCACGGAACGGCGGTCAAGCAAAGACTGCTTAGTGCTAAAGTTCGTAAACATTTGCTCAATTTGTAAATTTGATGACGTTTCGTTTTATAAAATCATTATTATTTGTTTCTTTCCAGGCAACTCCCTGAAAATAGGATTACAAAAATTGAGCGGGGAGCTTTCCAGGATCTCATCGCCATGGAGCGATTGTAAGTTATCTCAAACCAAATATTGTTTCATTGTTGTATGTCTTGTTGTACATTTTTGTCCTTTAAAAAGGCAGGCCTCGGTAGAAAATAATAATACAAAATCGGAAATGAAAAAAAATTAAATGTTTTAAGAAATTTGAATATTAGCTGTTCTAATTTCTTTCATTAGCACCTTCAGGGTCTTATCTCTTTGGAAAGGTGGTCACTGAGTTTCGACTAAGGGTATAATAAGACGCATTTCGTCTTTGAAATTAAGGTGGTAAAGTGATTTACGTGACCTAAAACATTATATATGTTTTTTTGTTATATGAAATAAATAGTTTATATTAACATTTATTTAGTAATTAACTTGCAGGAATACTTGACATTGCTCGGCATGTAACGACAAACACTGTCCCATTTCAGTGAGCCGTTGTTATAGTAATATAGATGTGACTAATGAAAAAAACCTTCGCATTAATTTATTTAGATAAAGAAGGAATACATTTTATGCTTGCCATGTTTTATGCATTGGTATATCAGCCCTTTTGGGGTCATATATATATCATATATATATCATATTTATATATATATATATATATATCATATATATATCATATATATATCATATTTATATATATATATATATCATATTTATATATATATATATATCATATATATATCATATATATATCATATTTATATATATATATCATATATATATCATATATATATCATATTTATATATATATATATCATATATATATCATATTTATATATATATCATATATATATCATATTTATATATATATCATATTTATATATATATCATATTTATATATATATATCATATATATATCATATTTATATATATCATATTTATATATATTATATTTATATATATATATATCATATTTATATATATATATCATATTTATATATATATATATATATATATATATATCATATATATATATATATATATATATATCATATATATATATATATCATATATATATATATCATATATATCATATATATATATATATATCATATATATATATATATCATATATATCATATATATATATATATATCATATATATTTATATATCATATATATATATATATATATATATATATATCATATATATATATATATCATATATATATATATATATCATATATATTTATATATCTACATATATATATATATATATATATATATATATAATTTTAATCTAGCAAGTAGGGAAGATGTCTATATTTTTTTCCGTGTATAATTCATACTCATATATTATTTTGAACATTAACGTATCATGTATCCCTCTTCTTACTGCTACCTTATCTCTGGATATCTTTCATCAATTAATAGTAACATACCACGATAAACACACATCTACTTGCCTGCTTCTTTATTATTACACAATTTCATAAACTACATTGTTACTTACGCCGATAAACACTCATCAACTGGTTTCTTCATTACTAAACAATTTGATGATTAGCCTAATGTAGAAAAAAAAATTTATCCATTTTTTTTATTATTCTTTCCAATTATTGTCTGGAAATATGTGCATTATTATTAATTCTGCAAATTGTTTTATATTCTCTTTCAAATGATAAAATCATCTTTTACTTTTATTATTTTAATATTTTTGTCAAAAAAGTATTTGAAGCTGATTATTTCTAAAATTACTCCATACCTTCTGAAGAGAAGAATATCTTCTTTGAAAAATCCGGGATTTATCGGACATACATGGACTCACTTCTGATTTTTGTTGAATCTTATGAAACTATGAAAATAAATACAGTACTATGTATACATATATGTGATTATATTTACTCCCTTCCAACCATATATATATATATATATATATATATATATATGTGTGATTTCATGAAGGCTTACCAAAGCATTCCTTTCAGGACACCAATGATCACCATTAAAGATATTTTTTCTTACAAATATTATTTATTCAAATTAAATGTTTTTTCCTACACGTGTTTCACTACCAAGCAGGTACTTGCTTGGCAGATCATCAGGGAAATTAAATGTCTGGAATAAGGGTTTCAACTGCCGACAATACACAATGTGGCGTTGCAATAGTTGAGGTCACTTAAGAAGAGAAGAGGAAAAAAATAAAAATAAAAGTTAAAATTAAAAAACAAGAAAGAACAACGATAAAAAAGAAAGTCCTAGAAAATGTCTTAGAAAAGTAGCTCGTGCATTATTTCTGCCAACAAGCAAATAATCGGTCCCAAATGCATTAAAAAAACAAAAAAAAAAACGGAACAATGTGCGATAATACACTTTCACGTCGGGCGGCACAGTGATGAAGAAATCCCCCGCCCCCCAAAAAAAGAAAACAAAAACTAAATCATTCAAGATATCCGCTCACAAGTTACCATTCTAATCCAATGATAGTATGGGAATTCTAAAACTAATTCATGACAAGGCTGTCCCCTTGGAATATTCCTCGCTGAATCTTAACGTTTGGAGTCTGAATTTTTCCTTCCATATGATGAAGCGTGATTGATGTTCGCCATCTGATCATTTGCGTCTGGAGGAATGACCTAATATCTTTATAGACATTGTACAGGTCCAAACAGCGAAGTATCCAGGAGTGAGGTATACTATCAAAGGCCTTTTTGTAATCGATCCAGGCCATTGAGGGGTTTCTCTGCCTTTTTTACAGTTCTCCAGGATTGTTCTGTTTACAAGGAGTTGGTCTTTTGTGCCAAGTCTTTTCCTGGTACATCCCTTCTGCTCACTTTCAAGGTAGTCGCCGGCAGCTGAATGTTCATATGTTGCATCAGCAATAATCCCTGTTAGCAACTTGTAAGTTGTTGTTAGGCAGTAGATAGGCCTGTATTTGTTAACCAAATGGGTCTTCTCACTTTTGGGAATAAAGGAACTTGTTCCCTACAGTAAGCCATTCTGGTGGCTCCTCATCACCACTGATGATTCTATTGAACGCCTTGGCGTAGTGATGATGAAGTGTTGTCAGTTTTTTTCAGCCAGAAATTTGGGGCATTGTCAATTCCTGGGGTCTTGAAATTACTATACTGAGCTACCTTCCTGCAGACAACTTCTTTGGTAATTTCCAGGGCTGGCATCTTTGGTTTCTCCTTTTATCCTCTTTGATGGTGTTGATCCATTCTTTTTCCAGATCTTGTTTGGGGTCCTCATAGAGTAGCCTCCAGTAGTTTTCCACTTCTTCTTGGGTAGGTGGAGAGCACACTTTTATTTCGTCTCCTATGAGGCTCCGATACACCATCCTGGGATTCGTTATGAAGAGTTTATTTATTCTTTTTGACTCACTTTTTTATTATTATTTGTACAGCTAAGGCTCTTATTTCAGCTTGATGTTCTGCTATCTTAGCTCTAAGCTGCGGTGGGTTTTGAAGGGAAATACTTGGTTTTAAGTTTCTTCACCTTCTTTTTCAATTTTTCTCCTGGGTGTTTACATGACAGAAAGGCAGATATCTGAGCGGTTTCTTTTCGGGAATTTTCAATCTTTTGTTGGAGTTTTCTCTTCCAGGCTGGCTCATAAGCTTTGCTCTTCAAGTTTCCCTCTTTTTCTCTTTCTTGGTGTTGGGGTAAAAGTTTTGATTGCATGAACCATGCTACCCCATAAGTTGCATGGTTTATCTCACTTAGAAACGCATTCTTTAGGACGATCCTTATAAGATCATCATTGACCTTTATAGCAAGAGTCTTGAGGCTTTACTACTGTTCAGTTTTACCAGTCTGGGTCGACCTCCAAAAGCCAGGCCTCGTGCCACTTCTATCATGTTTGCCAGCTCTACCTCCAGTTCTATCTGGTCGGTATCCAGTGTCTCTTGTTCAGGCGGGGCATTCTGTTGCCTCTTTTGCCCAGGGTGATGTTCTTCGTCTTCACGCGCACCTGTAGGGAGTGACCCTCGAAGAGATGGCACATTGTTTAATGGGGTGTTGTCTCAGGGAAGCATCTGCTTTGTCGATGATAGGCATCTCAGACTTGGGCTCTGATCTATTATGTCAGGTAGCTGGGTCAACGGAGATCCTGTTCTACTGTCCTTTGATTTGGCCTCACAAAACCTTGGCACAATGAGGGGGTTTCTAATAGGACAAAGGTTGTTTTCAAACATCTCACGGATGTCTAGTTTCATCTTGGAAATTTGGTCCGTGGAGAAGGCATTGTTTTTCAAGAAATTGTACTTTTTACATGTGAGTGTTTCCTTCACAATGTCGTTCTTGCTTAGACAGTGGTGTTTGAAAATCTTTTGCCATTCTTGGCATCTTTCTGCCAGTTTTTGATGTTTTGTTTTTGCATACTCCATTGCCAATATAAACGCCCATTTTTCTTTCCTACTCCATAGGGTTTGGGCAAATTCAGTAGTGTTGGTCTTGGTGAAATCAATCATCGCTTCACTAATAGCTTCTGCTTTGATTGAATCTTTCACATCTTTTGGGAGATATTTATATATCTGTGATACAATCGAAAGCAGATTTTTGGTTGTAGTGTTTGATATTTTAACTCTCGGTAGGGCAGACGTCCTTATTTGAGCCTCGAATATATTATTTTTCTTTCTTCCCCACTTCTCATAACTTGAATAAGCGAAGCAGTGGAGAATAATTTTCTTCTCCTCAATTGACCACTTAATTTGATGATAGTTTTTTTTTCTGGTGGTCATTGTTTGGTTTTGCCGGATTCCAGGACCAGAATTGGGCTGGTCTGGTGGCGTGTCCAGTTTAGTGTTGTTGTTTGTGGTAACATCACTAGAAGAAGGTGCACCGTTACTTTCCTCATATGACCCAGTGCGTTGCCATTCTGAGGGGATCTTTTTATTCTGGTGACATCCTACCAGTTTGTAGACTTTTGATTTCTTTTCATTTTCATTTGAATATTTGGTCAGGGTTTACTTCAAATGGGAAGTATCCTCATGTCAGGAATTCTGACAAACCTCTGCACAGACAGACTTTAGATACTCGAGGGCAGTGTCTAGTAGGCATTTAAGTTCTCTCCCTGTGTATGTGTCTGTGTTCAGCTAAAAGTAAAAACTACAAAAGACAGAACCACAAAGTTCTTTTTCGATAAATGAAAGCAAAACATCCGCATTTATTCATTTATGTAGATGTTGTATGACTATTTTTTATATTGCTAACTATTTTAATAGGTTTTGTTCCTCAACTCGAGATGTTTTTGCGGTGATAAGATTTTATTTTTGTTATTTAGGAGATCCTCCTACCCCGTACACGAACAAGGATGGATTTATGAGGCGGGCCACTACAATTTTCTTCTTTTTTTGTTACTCTGCTAAGTGTTGGTTTTAACATTCTGTTGGATAACATGCTGAAACAATGTCTTATTGTTTGAGTGCGTATTTCTTTTTATTTAATTTTGTTTTACAAACTGCCAGAAACGATTGTCGTCGCCGTATAAGAAGTTATTACTATAATGTTAAAGATTACACTGTAAATAGAGAGAGAGCGAACAGACCCATGAATCTGTAATCTGGTTACAATAACTGATACGAACATAGATAACTATTTATAGTCACCATAAACTAAAGAGTTTTAAAAGAAGGGAGATAATGTGTTTCTTTACTAATAAGCCTTACAGGTGAAACGATGGCTGACGAAAGCGGAATAGCGGTTTATAATTAGAACTCAAAGAAAAACCAGTATTTGTTCGTCTGAGTCGATCCCCATCCCCATCCCCATCCCCACCCCCACCCAGCTTGAAACCTAAGGTTCAGTGTTGATCTGAACTTCTTTAATATTATAAATTAATAAATTTTACGCTTTAATTATAAAATATATATAAGAAGTTGGTCACATCTTGGAAAACATTATTTTCGTAAAATTATTTAAAGAAGTGAGAGCACCAAATAATATTATTTTTTAATGAATAAAATCATTTATTTAAAAAATATTTGAGACTTTTGACGTAAAACTTTTCTTTTTTTTTTCTTCTTCATTCTGCTGGTATTAGCCCACGATGGGGTTCTCTCCCGTAGAGAAAGCGAAATATACGTTAGAGTGTTGAAAAGTAGAGTTCGATTTGTTTTGCGTTGTTGCCCTTTTTATTTTTAGATAGTAATAATAAAAATACATTATGTGTGTTCTAACTTCGTTAAATGATTTGACAAAATAATGTTTTCCCAGATGTGACCAACTAATTTAATTTTAAAAAAGCGCCAACCGCGCAAAACACATCGGACTCTACTGATCAAAACTCTCGTGAACAAGAATGGGCGTATATTTAACTTTCTCCATGGGAGAATTAAGAAAATAATACGGAAAGTCTTGCTTTGAAAAAGACATTTTACGCCGAAAGTCTCAGTTATTTTTTAATTAAATAATTTTCTTCATTAAAAACATCATTTGGTGTTCTAATTTCTTTATATATATATATATATATATATATATATATATATATATATATAATGAAAGACACAATGTACAAAGATAAAAAAACACTTTCTTCCATCCACTTGTGACGCTAACAATTTATTAAAATGTTTATTGTGGAGGTGCATCAGCACATCTTGAAGCAATTTACGAAAAAAAAGGCAAATAAATATTGTTAAGCAGATAGCGAAAATCTGTCAAACTACTTCATCTTATCTCACCACATTACAGAAAATTTGGATGCCCGATTTCTCATGCTGTTTTAAATCTATAATAAAATAGGACGGTTCTTCCGTAAATGGTGCAACTAAGATGATTGTCTAGAAACTCGTGTTAAACGCTGAAGGATCCGACCATCTACACCAGAGGTCTTCAAAGTGGGGGTCGCGACCCCCAGGGGAGTCGCGTAACCATAGAAAGGGGGTCGCCAAAATTATAACTATGGAATTTTTTCACTCCAATAACTTATTTTTTATTTATAAAAAATTTTGATGGGTCACGAAAAAAAATTTTTTCCAAAAAGGGGTCGCGACAAAAAAAAGTTTGAAGAGCACTGATCTACACTATAAAGAGCGACAGTAAAGCCTGCGCATGAGGATAATTAGATAATCGCCAGTCGTCCCTATTTACCTGCTTCCTCACGGGGCAGACAAAAATGAGCTGGGATAAAAATAAAGATTGGCTCAGTTTAGAAGAATTTATCCTTCACTGACCGAGAACAGAAAAGATGAAATGTAGCATCAGAACAAATACTACCGCTTCGCGCCATTCATTTGGCGTCAGGTCGCGCTTGCTGGTCGCATACTAGTCGAGGTTTCGATCTCGATAATCAATCGCGTAGAAACTGGGTCATTTCAGTGGCCTTTTATCTGTCGGTCTGGGGTATTCGTCCTGGATAGTCCTAGGAGGTCCACCCTTCCAAGCCTTTCCTCTCCTCTTTGGGGTGGAGTAAGTTTATTGCTTACTGCCTGGGGCGCCCCGATCGAGAAATGCCGATTGGGCTGCTCAGACAATTTTTAATAGGCTTGAGTGCTCCTTCTTTAGGAGCACTGACTTGACTATTCCGACGTGTGTCACATCTTTCTGTGGTGGGAAAGAACGTAAATACCAAGCAGATACTACACATTGCTCCTAGTTAAAAGGCCAAATTAAAAGCTGCCTTTCCGTAGTCACCTAAAAGACCGACCCAGAGGCGGCCGGTTGCTGGAAAAGACACTCCTAGGATTTTCACCAGAGCTACTTTGACCGGGTTGTGGCCCTAATACCACTCGGTGTCAGACTATTCCGCCTTCGGTGATCTTACCAGGAACTGGAGTTCTTGACGGCATAGCTCTAACACTACCACGTTGATACACTGACCAACCACGGTGAGGGGTGGTGGGAACTTCGTATCACCGTTACTTCTAGAACGATTGATTGAAGATGCTTGTTTCGGGTTTATAATGATATTCGCCAGTTACCATACCAGTGTTGTTTCGTCTTGCTATTATTCTGGCAACCTAGTGGCTGACTTGGACAATCAGAACCATTTTGTCGGTATGGGTATGTATGGTTCCGCCCGGTCCTAGGAGGGACAAACTCCCGGGCATTATCTCCTCCTCTGGGAGAAGCATGTGTTTATTGACGATCGTCTATAACGAGGCATGTCGGCGGGTCCGTTCTCGGCTATTTTGCACGCGACTAGTGCCCGCTCTGAGGGGTTGAGGCTGGCTTTTCCAACCTTCCGGCATTGTGCTACACCTTGATGCAGTGTAAAGCAAGTAAATCCAAACTTATTTCGATTTTTCCTTTTTGTTTTTTTCTTTTTACCTATGTGTCGAAACTTTATTGACACCTTGTATTCGTGGTATCTCGTTCTTTATATTCGAGAATGCCATTGAAAACGAAACCCTATACGAAGATAAAACACAACTTTTCTCGAATAAAATTTCACGAAGAATCCAATATTGGTGTTTATTTTGTACAAAGGTGTGGCTGTGTCTTCGAACTTATTTTCAAATGTCAGTATTTTTGTTTTCATTTAAAAAGTTGTTTTTTTGTTGTATTCACGGGTAACCGCTTACCAAGGTCCAAAGGTCACTCGAGGATAAGGGTTAATGAGTTTGTCAGGTGGACGGTAAGACAACACCTTAAGAATTACTAAGGATGGGTGAAACTGGTCAGAATTTGATTATTTAAGAGGACTCGAAAACGACTATGTTGTAGTCAGCTGAGAAGCAGCCCCGTACTGTTGCACTCCAAAATAGAAAACAAATCAGAAAATGTCAAAACTAATGAATACGAAGAACAACCGAAAAGAGAAAGAAACGAAACTTGACTGTTTTGAATCACGTGACTTCCATACCGATTTCATTGCTTCCCAACTAACCTACAACAACTCGTCTGTAAACAATATTAATACTTAGCGTGATGCTCGCGTTAGCTTAGATTTATACTGAACTAGAAGAATAACCAGTCCCAGGACGGGTAAAAGTTATTCTCCAGAACACAACAGTTTTGCACCACTTCTATGTCATCTTACGAAGGTTAAAAGCAACACATCATCCTACTAAACCTTATGTCTAGAAACCATATTCCCATTTTGATCAAAATCGTTTACATGATTTTGATTTTAGAAAATGTCTCAAATTTAATCCTTAAGCTATGGGTTCTTAAGAATAAATTTAAATTCAGTGAATCTTACTTAATTTATGTTTAATGACTATTGATCACATTTCATGCAAATCTGAAATATTTCAATTTTAAAATGGGAGACTTTGCCCATACTATACTCCCCTTAAACCTCTTTACGATATTCCAAAGAAACTGAAATTTGGAGAATATTTAATTAACTGATGTCTATTGTAAAATTTCACAAAAATTGGCCTCTAAATTTTCACAAAGGGCTTCCACCCCCTCTTGTCTCGTTTTTTTTTCATACCGCAAACTGCTATTCCATAACTCCTATTTAATTGCCCATCCCCCACGAGGTCAGAGTTAGACACAAGGTCAATTTTTAATGTGGAGAAAATCCAGGGGCATTCTGGATCGGGATAAAAATTGAAATTGACTCAGTCTATAATTTCTCCTTCCCTGATCGAAGAAAAAAGCAGGTGAAAGATTTGTATCAGAACAGATACTGCACTTTGATGTTGGCCAAAAGGTTAAGTTGTCATATATATTTCCGTGGTCGCGCAAAAGTTTCTCAGGGTATAATCTGGAATATTCCCGCATATCAACGATTGATTGAAGATGCTTACAGATGAGTCCTCGGTAAAGTGGTGGTCCCGTCGCTTGTTTCGGGTTTATAAACATCGGAAATGCTTATATGAAACAACCCTCATCTGTTACGAATCAGGCTAACTGTTAATGGTAAGTGCGGGATTCAATTTCGAAACGTACACGGAATTATGATAAAAGCTTTGGAGTTCCGTTAACTTTCTTCCCTTTCACAGTGGCAGGACTTATTTAAATTGTGTAAAGTTTTGTTTTTTTGCAATGCTATAAATTACTTTACGCCACTTTGCACGTACAATACTTACATTTTATCTCGGTTTCTTATCAAAATGACGAAACTCGTAAAATAGATGGAGTTTAAGAAAGTGGGCGTTAATGTCTGATCCATACTAAGAGTGGAAGTTAAAAGTTTTGTAATACTTGCATACGTGCTAGTTTGTGGCGAAAGCCACCATTACCTCGTCCATGGAGTATTGTTTCCACATCTAGGCTGGTGCACCAACCACTAGTCTCTTCTTCTTCTTCTTCTTCTTCTTCTTCTTATTATTATTATTATTATTATTATTATTATTATTATGTACTCAATAGGAGTTCTCACACAGGTCATCAGTGATTGCTCACCGACAACCAGTGGTATTCCCTGGAGTCTGAGTGACAACAAGTCTCCCCAGATTTCCAGTCTTCGCCACCTCTTTTCGATAGCCACCGCAAATAAACTTGCGGTATCACAACAGCCGTTTACCATTGATTTCTCGCTGGTAAGGACCATTGGTCTTCTCTGGGATTTGGGTGGCAATAAGCCTCCCTAAGGTCCCAGCAGTCTCTACATTATTATTATTATTATTTTTATTATTATTTATTATTTATTATTATTTATTATTATTATTTTGTCATCTAATTTACATACGTGTTTGTGGAGTCTACAGGCACACGTATGTAAATTTGATGTCATCCTTTCTCTAAATGCACAAAGAGACATTAAGACAGCTGCAAAATTATATTAGCAGATGAAAGCTACGCACCGCGCCATGATGGTGTATGCAAATACATACACTGGAACATCTGTAAAAATCTAAACATCCAATGTAGCACTAAGTCCTGAGAACATCTACCGGAGAGGACTATGGGAAACGATAAGTATACTATACATTATGATTATGTGGTTCCTACATCTACCTACCTGGAAAATGCAGCAGTTAAACCGGACATAGTCATATTAAATAAGACAGAAAGAGAGGCAACACTGATTGAGGTGAGTGTTCCAAATGACAGTGGCTTAAACAGAGCAGAAAGGGAGAAGGTAACAAAATACCAAGGCCTAATGTATGATATGAAGAGAAACTGGAACCTACAAAACATAAACATTATCCCAGTTATAATAGGAGTTAAAGGCCTCATGAAGAAAAATTTCAAAAAGTATCTAGAAAGTATTCCCGGAAAACCAAGTGCAAAAGAAATCCAAATAATTGCACTTAAGGGAACGGCCAAAATCCTTAAAAGAGCACTCGGTTGGAGCCTCTAAATAGCATGTGATAGTCTGGCATTTGGAAGAATGCCTCGTCCCTATGCTAACGAACACAGAAATAAGAAAATTAAAAATAAAAAAAATATTAGAGAGTGGGGTTGAATCAACATAAAGTGAGAGGGGGCGAGAGAAATAAATAGATAGCTAAATAGAGTTGGGTGTCTTGTTCAGTTAATTATAAATTACGACTCATTAGAATAATAAAAACCATTTTATTTTCAAACATAACTCAATCCCAGAACTATGGTATTTCAGCATACATTTTGTGTAAGTAGTGTATACAGGAAAAAGCTTTGAGGTAACAAACATTGAGTGTCTCACATTTAGTACCTGACTGTATCAAAATGCAGAAGTTTAAATGTAATGTGAACAAACATCTCACAGCAAAACTCCACACTTATGATGGCCCTCAATTTACAGTAGCCCCGTACGTCTCAGTGGTAATATGCCTTGTTTGGGGTGAACGAAAGTTTTTTTAAATGTTATGTATAATATATATATATATATATATATATATATACGCTTTCACTCTATCCTCACAGGCATAGGCAATTATCATGTGATACGGAGAATGTAAGTTATATTTATGCCCATTACAGCGTAAACATCAAGACAGACTAGAGAACTCAACATACTTACTCGGAGTCTTGTTTTGTAGCTAAGTGAATGTCTATTTTAGATATCTCCTAACAGTGCTCAACTTTAATTTTCTTAAAGAGAATATATATATATATATATATATATATATATATATATATATATATATATATATATATATATATATATTTATATAATATACATACTAGGAAAATAACCGTCGCAGGACGGGTATAAGCAATAAATATAGCATTAAATTTACATATTAATGTTGTGTTTTTCTTGGGGGGGGGTATGGTACGGCGTTGGTCGCAACTCCCTAAATGATAAAGTTTACTAAAAAAAATAATAATGTTCCCACGTTAGTCACTCTGTTGCCTAGAACACATATTCCATAATAATGATAATCCAATAGTTTAGGATTTTACGTATTACTTAATATAACTTAAAATTTGATGCAGAGTCATTCCTTTCTCTAAATTTTGTGTATGTAACATTTTTTAAAAGTTTTTTTTAGGTGCGAGATCGGGAGGTCGCACCCCCTAAACGGTAAAGATTATAAAAAAATAATGTGACCATGTCACTCAGCACGTTGCTGAGAATATATATATTCATAATGATCAGTTCATAAAAATAAATTAATAAAAAAAACTTTATATTCCGCCCTCACATTTACAAAAAAGTAATATGGCCAAGTTACTAACCGCATTTTTGAGAATATGTATTCCAAAATTCATAATGATCTGTTCATTAGTTTAGGAGATTACCCTTTCTCCCCCTCCCTCCCTCCCTCCCTCTATTTCCTTCTCTCTCTCTCTCTCTCTCTCTCTCTATATATATATATATATATATATATATATATATAGAGAGAGAGAGAGAGAGAATTAGTTAATTAAGTTGAAATATATTGATAACATGAACTTAAAACCAATATTTTTTCAAAAGTGCCCAATACAAATTAGAGCTTTTATAAATAAAATGATATAAACATTAAAAACAGTCTACACGGATCAACCAACTTTTCCACGTTAACACGTCTCGTAGAAACGTTAGTTGATCCGCGTAGACTGTTTCTAATTATTGCATAATTTTATATATATATATATATATATATATATATATAAATATATTATTATCATTATTATCATTAAATATCTTTAACATCCACAGACAAGCTTGTTTCGTCTTCGCTAAGACTGATCAGTGCGGCTAGTTGCCCGAGCACGAGTCACACATGTGTGTGTGAATCACAGACCCTTTTCGCTGTATCACAGCTCTTCAATGTAGTTAGACGGATAAGTTCTTTAAGCTGAGATCTAAACCCGACCGTTTTTTTCAACAATCGGAGATTCGTGGTCGTAAATCTCCCATATCATTACAAATAGTCACTGTGTCATGATAAGGTGTGGGTGGGGTATACAATACTTTAAAATAACCGTGATGGTTTTAATGCTGACACATATGTGGGTGTGTGTATATATATATATATATATATATATATATATATATATATATATATATATATATATATTATATGTATGTATGAGACAGCCACACTTAATTTAATGTATTGTCTTCCTCTTATCAAGACAGTGTTCATTTGTCTTGATATTGAGAAATTTATCGCTACGTGTTGATGCTCTACTTAAAATTGTTTTCCAACGTATAATGGACCAGTTCTATTTTTCGTCATTATCCCATGCGGTTATCTCCCTTACAGACCGCAGATAATCTTTCCCGGTGTTCATATCTTCGTAGCTGATAATCAACCGACGACAACGAGAGAGAGAGAGAGAGAGAGAGAATGAGAGAGAGAGAGAGAGAGAGAGAGAGAGCGTAAAGATATTCTAATTTGTTAAAGCTTTTATATGCACAAATGCCCTTTAGAAGAGTTATTTAGTATAAACTAACGGGGCCACCCAGCGTTGCCCGGGAATGAAAGTGGTCTTTATATATGAAGAAACGAAAGCAAAACATGTAGTTTATAAATGCGTTATTTTATATAGTTAAAAGTTTCACAACGTTTCTTAATCGATTACTTTTAACATTTAATTTCGTAATTTATGTTACCGATATTTTTAGATGAAGTTTGGTAATTTGGATTATTCGGGCCACTTTTCTCATCCCAGGTGTTATTCTCACAACATTTCGGCCAATGTAACCCCCGAGCTTCTTCGGGTGCGTCTTGTCGAACTCGGGAATCTGTACAATATTTCGAACTGAACCCTTTATTTAATCCGCGGGGGAGCTTGCACTCGCTCCGATTGAACCTTCAACCTCCAGAAGACTATCACTTAGAACTGAATATCACTTAGCACTTTTATCCGTTGCTCAAAGAGTTCTTGCAGGTAAAAGTGTTAAGTAATAATCAGTTTTCAAGAGGTTGAAGGTTCGACCCTCAGTACGGACGATACTAAGAATACAATTACGAATTACTTAAGAATTCTACCCTGTCATGGCTGACGGAAAAACAGAAAACTACCTCCATAGATTGAATAAAGGGATCCGTTCGAAATTCCATACACGTTACCGAGTTGGATAAGACGCAGATTACCACTTAGCACCTTTATCTGTTGCGCCACGGGTCCTTGCGGAACTCGACAAGACACATCTGAAGAAGGTAGGTGATTACATCGGCTGAAACGTTGTGAAAATAACATCCAAGATGAGAACAGTAGTCCGAATAATCCACGTAATATAAATATACAGTTTCTAGTTTCTTGTTCAGACATAATCTACACGGATCGTCTGAAAATCGACCTGTTTTGGCCAACCTTAAGCTTTTCCACTCGGTGTTGTTGTCATTCTCACTAAAAGGTTTTTCATGTAAGGGCGCTGAAAATAGAAGAAAGCAGCTAAAATTCACAAACATCGTTTCAAAATATTTATTTTGGACATATAGGAATGTTGCACACTTTGTTAGTCTCTTTTTTAGTTAGTTTATTTTTCTTCCGTTTGTATTTAACTTTTTTTTAGAGAAAAGAAGGCATTTATTTTGCAATCTTTTGACAGCTCATTCTTAACTGGCAAAACATTTCAAAAAAAAAAACCTAAATTTTATCAATTTGTGCTGGTTAAGCATCAAGAAATCAAGAAATGTCCCGTGGATCCACACAGACATATTCTCATCATTTTTAGCAAGTCTCATTATCACAAACTCCTACAAGAGTTTTAGAGATAGACCCGCCCATAACCGGATATATTCTAAAACTACACTAATTAGAGTACTTAGATTAGTAGGTTTCAGTTTGAACAAAGCTGGTAGAATAATATCGTGGTGTTGTGGGGAACGCCACAATTAGGTACCCTCTTTCTTTCTTTCTTTGTTTAGTCCTTTCTTCGTCTCTGAAGTAGAGAACCTCGCGAAGTCACGCAGAATCACGTTTGCCGAAGGATTCCGGCCAACTTGACCACGCGTGATTTTGGGTATATAAAAGGGCACGCGCACCTTCTTTCTTCCTCTCTTTTCCCCTCGGCGTTTTGGGACGAACGCACACAAAGAACTCTCGTCGACCCCCCCACACACATACACTAGCTCGAACGAGCAGTGTGGAGGGAGGAATAAAAGGTAATCCCTTTTCTTCAAGCATCTTTAATTCAAAAGAACATTTCTTTAAGAATCTCTCTTAATCCAAACGAACTTTTTTCCTTCACACATTCACCATTCACAAATTTGCCACACAAAAGACATTCAACACGCATCGCATCGCACATATATTTACGCTTACAATCATGTTTTGTTAAATAAATTGTTTCTGTTGAATATAAATGTTTTCCTTTTTATTAACTTTATAAAATGTCTATTCTTATGTTGTTTAGCTTTCTCATTCCTTCGCTTTCTTTTTAATATAAGTTTAAGTAAAAATGTTTTCTTCTTTCTTTCTTTCTTTCTTTGTCTAAACCTCTTTATTTAATCTACACGTGGTCCGGTGGAGTTCAAAGCAGTGGGATAACATGCCGTTACAAAGGCATCTATCTCACAACCTATGGTCGGGGGATTCATTCACGCATAACCACTTGTCCGGCAATCCTTAGCCACTGTGGTTAATCCTTTGTTCTCTTTCGAATCTCCCGCCATTAACAACACTTCCAAGGGAGTCATAATTGATAACTTCCACCCCGGCCATAGTGTTTGCGTCCATAGGATGGAACGGCAGCAATATACAACAGATCGAAGATACAAGTGTGGAATTTCCACGTGTCCCGCTACTCTATGTAATAATACGTTAAGCCATTTCATGTTTGTACGTGCGTAATCACCTTTCATATACATGAACATACGATCAGCAATGGTAGTGATTGGTGATGAATTTAATGTCGCTAAACAATTCAGCTTTTACCCATTTTAAAATGAATTGTTCCAAAATCAAATCATGTCGTCCCGTCGAATAAAACAGAACAATTTTAAATAAATTAATTTCAAAAAGCGACATTAGTT
>OY744525.1:91573685-91646185 GCA_963556195.1 Sepiola atlantica | reverse complement strand
TATATATATATATATATATATATATATATATACAAATTATTTATTTATAAACAATACATTACTAGTTATGTAGATCAACCATGGTTTCATTGAAACGGGAGACATTTACTGTTTAGAAAAGACCATTAGAGTCCGTAGAAATTCCTCAACATCTCACAAAAATAAATGGGACGGACGTTCGGATTGCCTTCGTTTTTGTGTGATTCTTGGAATTTATACGGTCTCTAAGGATATTTTCTAAACATTAAAAGCCTTCCGTATCATCTACACACTCAGAAATGTATAGTTTTTAAATAAATAATTTGTATTTTAGCTCTCGTAAACATTATTTTATTGATTTCTTTTGAACATATCCTGACAGACACACACACTCTCTCTCTCTCTCTCTCTCTCTCTATATATATATATATATATATATATATATAAATGAGGGTTCGAAAATATATGTTTTAGCATATACCTTTTATTATCTATGTATTCCAACCTTTTTCTAATTTAAAGCTCAATGATTGTCAACTTGCAACAATAGAGCATATATGAATAAAGAAGATTTTGTTCCATTCGAAAGTCCAAGATTTTATTTATATTACGAAATATTCTTTCAAAACATTCAACTTTTGGTACAATTTCACGGTTCCGTTTCGTTCGACACGGGAGCAACCAATATCGGACCTTTCCTTTTCTAACTCATGAAAAAAAACAAAAGAGTTTTCAATGTAAAAACCCAAACAAACTCACATTGAATGCCCTTGTCGGGCAGCAACCATTTCGAAACTTGACGCGGAGCTAAGAAAAATACGTACGCTACTTGGGGCGTAGTTCTTTGTCACATTTAAATGTATGATTTTTCAAACTGAGAACTTGTTTGTCTTTTCTGCATGTGACAAATCGATATTTGATTCTGGCTACCCGGTCATTTGTGTACATTTAAATTCCATGATAAATGCCAGTATACTGAAATCATATGCCCTTAATAGGGTTCAGATGAAAATTCATATACATTAAATGTACAAAAGCAAGGAAATTTCCAAATTTTTACACTTTTATTGTCATTAATTAAGTGTATGACTACATATCAACCAAACCATTTCATTATCACATCACTACAGTATAAATCTCTATGCATGAGTTGATGAAGTGTGTGAGGTGCGCTGAAGAAAAATTCCTACCAGTAAAATACATAGCCCTATTGTGCTCGCATACCCTTAATGACAATAAAAGTGTAAAATTTGGGAATTTCCTTGCTTTTGTACATTTAGTGTATATGAATTTTCATCTTAACCCTATTAAGGGCATATGATTTCAGTATACTGGCATTTATCATGGAATGTCACTACTTTTGTAAAGGCTATGCCTCAATACAATGGGCATTTTTAAGGTTTATTTTTATTTTTATGGAAAACTAAGGTATATGGAAAATTGAAATTAAAATACCATCTAAAACCTCTATCTCTGCCAAAAATCAGCTGAATCCATCAAATAGTTGATGAGATACAGGGTGGCACGTACGTACGTACGTACGTACACACAGATAACATGATTTCATGATTGAACTTTCTGGATCTCTGTGTTGCCTTGACTAATGATGCTGAAATTCTACACACTTATAGAACCTATCAAATAAAAATTTTGTGCAAAGTTTTGACTAATTTGGTTTATTGGTGTTTGAGTTATGATTGATCAAAGAAATTAGATTTCCAGCATAGGCCATTTTTGAAGTCTATTAAGGGATAGAGCGCTCTTGCACCTCCTTTGAATAAGAGACTCCAATCTATTTTATTGACTTCATATTCTATCAAACCTGATCATTCTTTCAGTAGCACACACTGCGCGAAATTAATCGCTTTTTGTTTTTCCAATTAGAAAATTCAAAATGGCGTCTAAAACTGCTCGGTGAATAATTATTCAGATCTTTTACTTTATTCAAATTCAGACTACTTTTACAGAATTCATATTCAAACACTTATTATATATACGATTGCTTATTCACATTTTCCTTTTAAGAAAGTATTTCTCCTAATAGTTGAATAACAAAACAGCATTAATTTAAATATCAATTACTTTCTTGCAAAAGTTGTACTTTTATGTATATTAATTTCTTCGTTTTTTTCCAAATCTTTTTTTTTTATGGCGTCTAGAAGCTCTAATTATTAAAACATTCCTGTTTTTGCAATTCTTGAGCTTTTTTGTCTTCATCGATGAAATTTTATTCACACCTGTATTTTTTTCTGTACGTTTTCCTTCGATAGATTTCATACGCATCAATAGAGTATCAATCGTCATTGATTTAGATTTTCGTTTTTCGTTCGGTTTCCTGATTCTTATTTTTGACAATATCTAGACACGTCGATTCGTGTTACAGTTTGGATCTTCGATTCGTTAGGTTTACCTCTTTTAAAATTACCTCAAAACGCAAAAACATTGGGTTTTTTTAAATTGCTTTTCGTTCCAATTCAACATTTTTGGTTCACTTATTACTTTACTTACTATTTTGTTTTCTTTCTTTCTTTTCTACAAAAATTAGTTTTTAGCACAAGTTGTAACATTTTTCTGTTTGTTCAGTTTTCGCAATCGTATTTTTATAATACATCTCATCAAATGAAATTTATTGCCAAGAAATATCAAAGTGCAACAAGCCATGTAAAAGGACATTTGTAGGATGTGTACGTCTATATACCGTCTGAATGTTTGTCTAAGGCGACTTTAAACCCGGATATAATAGCCATCGTTACTATCTCCTTTGGTAGTAGAAACACGGACAAAGAATATTGCCTTTCTTCTAATGAGATGAAAGCACCTGAGGTACATGTTTTGTTGGGTCCGGTGGGGACCACGACTTGGCGCTGGGGTGAAAAACTCCTCGACAGGTAGATTTAAATTCCAGATTATCGTTTAACGCAATAAATCGCGTTCCCTCGCATCCTCCACGGCTTAAATGTCCTAGAATCGTTGCCGACCAAAAAAATCGCACATGCATGTGTGCGCGCGCATGCGCAGATTTCGGTAATCTACATTTATTTATAGCTTTGGTCGTAATCGTTTTAGAGCTTACTTGGTACGAATAGGTTATGTTCAAGATTAGGTGCTGAAATTCAGTTCCGGTTGTGGTTTCGCAGGTGGGAAGAAAGTGACAAGACCTAAAGTGTTCCCAATTATAATTCACGTAAGAAAATCAAACATTTTAAATAAATATTTTGCGGTATCTTTTGTTTATTAAATTGTTACGTGAAAGTACAGAATAGTTAACAAAGCACCCCAGTCCCCATGTTAAGAATGACTTTCTAAATAATAATGTTATTATTTCAGGTCTGTAAACTGCAGAAGTACCTTATTTTTCTTACAAATACTCAAATAAATCGGTAATGTAGTTAGATTTTTTTTAAATACTCCTTTTTTTTTACAAAAACAGATTATTATGAATTATATTAAAAAAAATAGTTTACGAGTTTCACCATGACTTCACGTTATCTGACAGGAAGATAATCAGAAGGGGCATTTTCTGCATTGTCACCGTCTTCTCGCCTGCGAAGCAGCAACCGGAACTGCATTTCAGCGCCTAATCTTGAACATAACCGGTACGAATACAGAATTCCGGGTAACGCCGTGTAAGTACAACTAGAGTGCTTAATTACTATGTAAAAGCATAATATTGTATTCCAAATAACACTGTACATTAAATCGATCGGCCATCGATACCTGCGATTTCACAGAAATACTGGAACACCCATTCATTGTACTTGAGAATACCAAGTGTATCCATTCTTCAGCCGATGGTCTGAAATGTTGTTATTCAAAACACATTTTTGTGCCTCCTTACTTTGTCGTAGGGGGAAAAAATGTCGCTAATGTAAGAGTTTAAATTCAGAATAAATTTGATTTATTTTTGGTATAGAAATCCATGTCGGCGCGAATGTTTCCGATTGCGATTAATGACCGACCATGACCGAACAGTCGGTATTTAATTCCTTACCACCACAGGAAGATGTGACACAAGGTCGGAAGATGGGGCATCAAGCTAGCGCCATTAAAGGAGGAGTACTCTGTCTTATCAAAAATTGCTTGGGCAGGCCCGTCGGCATTCTCTGGTCGGGACGCATCGGGCAGTAAGCAATAAACTTACTCCAACCAAAAGAGGAGGGGGCAAAGTTATGGTAGAGGGACCTCTTATGACCATCCAGGACGAATACCTCAGCCCGGCAAATAAAAGGCCACCGAAATGGCCAAGTTTTAGGTGGACTGATTGTCGAGAACGTAACCTCTATTCGTATGTCCGACAACCTTGCAGGTCGCCAAATTCGCACTAATATTTCTTGTCTGATGGAGAAATACCAAGATTATTCAAGAACACGAAGGTGTAGTTGGTAATAAACTTTCGGCACCCAACTTCGATAAGAAATGCAATGGTTTTCCCAACATATCTGACACATTTTTCTCGTAGATCTTCATATATTTCTTCTTTGCGCTGGTGTGTCCACCAAAATCTTCTTCAAATTGTACGGATACAATGACGAAAACTTTTTTCAAACTAACGGACAAAATGACAATATCCGAACGCTGATCCGTTAACGTTATTTCAATTGAGAATACGAGCCGGCGTTTTAAGTCGAATATAACGTGCCAGTCCGTGCAGCCATCAAACAATGACAATCACTCGCTATTTTTGACACAAAGACTTTGAAATATTTCCTTCTTTAAGAAAATGAATCGTTCAACTGGTGACATTGAGAGCTTTATTAGCAGTCTCACAACGTGTCTTCGAAGCCTCCATTATATATAGGAAGAATAAAAAGTTAAATTCCAGTAACCATGTCTTTATTCATTTTTAAAAAGATATATAATTTATGCATGTTTATATATTTATATGTACAGGATTCCCTCCTAAACTAATTAACCGATCATTATGAAATTTGCAACACAGACTGTATTTAGTTCAATTTAGTTTTTGCAAATGGGGTTAAAGAGGGGTGAAACCCTTTCGCGAAAATTCAGATACCTCCGACTTTTGTGAATTATTTTTCACTTTTGTGAAGTATTACACACATTCCCTTAATTCCAGTTTCTTCGGAGTATTTTAAAGGCTTTTTAGGGGGAATGAGCACAACTTCCCACTTAAAAATTCAAACATTTCAGATTTTCATAAAATTTGATCCATAGTCATAACACACCACTTTAGCAAGATTCCCTAAACTGCAATTTCTTCTTAAGATCTCTTAAGCTTAAGCTTTTAATTTTAGACATGTTCTTGAATCAAAATGGATTTAACTCAAAATTAGAATAAGGATTCTAGGCAAAAGTTTTAATACTTTTATATCTTTATTTTAATCTTCGTAAAGAGACATGAAAGTTATTTTAGTATATATATATACATATATATATATATATATATATATATATATATATTCCGAAGCTACATACCGGGCCTATTCATGAAAATACAAGATTGGGGTTCTAATTTCGGTATTAGGCTACATAAGACAGCAGAATACAGTGGGTCTTAAAGATAATGAAGAGAAAATAGTAAAAAAAAAAGTGATTTAAATCTGATTATCAACATAAATATCTGATAAAAGTTGATAAATTATGTCTTTCAGATGATAACAACATTATTACACAGTGTAAAATTTAACATGGACCGACTTACGTTCAAATTGTTTTACGTCTGGTTGGTCGTAATCAACTGCGGTCTTAAATCAACGACGACTTGTATTTATTCAAAATTCGCAAAGTCCGCGACTTGAAATACTTCAAACGAAAATTTTAAATAATAAATCTTTTAAATAATAAATTTTCTATTTATAAGTTTTTTGTCAGCATAAAATTAAAACGTTTGCATTTATTCATATTAACATTACAATTTTGGTAATTTTGATACAAATGTATTTATCTTTTAAAGAATACCGTAAAGAAATGAAAAGAAAGAAGTAATAAATTCGCCTGAGCGATGATGTGTGTGAGGGTTTGCTTTTTTTAACGTACAATTATAAGAAACAGAAATTCTCTTTGAAAAAAAGGTCGGAAAGGCACATTTAAACATTAATGCGAAACGTGTGCCCATGAGATTTGGACCATCATCGAATTCAGAACCAATACTAAAAAGGACATGTAGCCGCACTAACTGGAGAGAAAACAAACAAGTAAGCAGTCAGTCATCCTCTCCTTTTTTCTCTATGAACTCTTCTTGCTTATACCTCGTCGGTATATCTTTCTTTCTTGCAAGCGATTTTAGTGTAATTTAAATTACCTCCCTTGAAAATTAATCAACAAATAATTTAAGAAAGGTTTTGGTAATTTATCCTTTTTATTATTAAACCATTTAAATTAATTACTATTAATATCGACAAAATTATTGCATATATATAGGTAAAATAGAACAATAAAATTAGAAATTAATAACCAAACATTAATTTATTATGAACTGTTTAAAAAATAGTTATGCAAATTAGGCATCCCATATGTCTCTTTGTGGCGTATGTTTGTACTATATATACAGTATTTCAAAATATGTTGCATTATTGATATGGATAAGAGTAATTTTATCCATTTAGATTTGATTGTTAGGTGATATTTTCTTGTTTTCTGTATGGCCTAAGTAAAGCGCCCCCCCCCCGTTAGTGTGTAAGTGAAATCAACTCCGTACGACGGTAAAGATCCGTTCAAAGAGCCAAACTACTTTTGATACACGTTCCTTGTGTTTATTTTTCGTCATCTGTTTCTTTGTTTGCTGGCCTTCTTGTAAGCCCCTTTCTCAAGTCATCCCTTTGTTCTTCATTCCGCCCGAACCCCCATTTCGCACTTGTACTTAATCCGTCCCCAAAACACCGCATTTCCTCAACTCGCCAAACCCACTTTTATCTCAGGCTTCCTAAAGTTCCTTATACTTACGATGGCGCCCGCCAAAGACTCGAAGAATCCCCATAAAAAAGAAAAGGATCAAAGGGGAGGGGAGGGGGAGAAACATTGCAGAGAGAAAATAAAAGAAAGAGTAAAAGGGGGAGAGGAGAAGAAAATAAATGGGAATATGAACAATTTGAAGGCGAGGGGAGTGGCGGAGTGATGCGAAGAGGAGACTGAAGTATTTGTCTGAGAATGGTGAATAATGGCAAGGAGGAGCACCAGTCATCTTAAGTGCTTTGCGGCTTCCACTGTGGAATTGTTGTGTGCCTTGGGATTTCTACCAAATAAGTTGGGAGCAATATATAAATACCAGAATAGACGCCGTTCTGGAATGAACAACAAGTGTGTATGAAGGGTGTTGGACAAAAGCCCACAGGACAAACTCTCTATCACAAAAAGTTGAAAGAATCTCACCACAATCAAAATAAATGAAATAAAAATATTATTATCCTAATGGATAATAATATTTTTAAAACATTGTTGTTATTGTTTAATAATAATAATAATAATAATTAATAATAATAATAATAATATATATATATATATAATATTACGCTCTTACTTTTGGGGTTCCTTCCCACTAACCTTATATATATATATATATATATATATATATATATATATATATATATATAGTAATCCAGGTAGGGTAAAAATCCACAGGGTAGAAATCCAAAGGGAATCAAACCGGGTTTATAAAAGAGTGCTCAATAAAAAATATAGAGCTGTATTGTGAATGCTTTTATTCAAACATGTACAAGGTCTGCTACACTGGCATGTCGATGTTATCGATCTACAGCTCTCAAGAGCTGAGGTCTCATCAGGCAGAAAATTCTCCCTGGAATTCAGCAACCAGGTTGAATCAAAAAATAATTTTCTGCCTGATGAGACCTATAGATCGATAACATCGACATGCCAGTGTAGCAGACCTTGTACATGTTTGAATAAAAGCATTCACTATATATATATATATATATATATATATATATATATATATATTCGTTAAAAATGTAACCCTTATTGGAACTAATTTTAATATTCTAACTGTTAACATGTTTATTTCTATAACACACACACACATATATATATATATATATATATATATATATATATATATATATATATATATATATATATATATAGCAATGTTGAATTGTTTGTGTTATAGAAATGGATATGTTAACAGTAATAACATTCAAATGAGTTCCAGTAAGGGTTACATTTTTCAAAGAATCTAAAGACATCATTGAAAATTTCTTTCAGTTCTATCTGCGGTCACTAAGGGCATTTATTGGGTAAGTTCATAAAATATCTGAACTATATTAGAACGTAAAAGAACAACATTTATTTTTCACAATTAGATTTTCTTTGTTTCATCAAACAAAAATAAAATCAAACAATATATTCTAGTGAAGAATGTAAAAGTTTTAAACGTTTAAATAATTATTTTATTAGTATTTTTAGGATTTAAAATAATTCGCTTTTTATATCATTCGAGTTCGCTTCGATTCGTTAAGCCGATTGTCGTTTTACAGCTGTCTTTTGTTTTAAGGTGATTATTCAAAAATGTTTCATATCACAAGTCGTCTGGGCCGGACTAAATAATCATCCACTCTATATTAAAGAGCAATTTATATATATATATATATATATATATATATATATATATATATATATATCCATTACATCACACAAAAGCTAGCTAGCTTTCAAGTATTTAGGGGAACTTAAAAATAAAACAGCAAGTCAGACAACCCTCTACCTTTCAATAATGAGACCTTCACCGATTCAGACATTATCTATATATTAATACGCTAGCGTCTAACTACCTGAGTCACGATGTGACACCCCTTTTTAGGAAGATGGGATCGCCGGAGATTTATTTATTAATTTTTATTTTTTTTAACGGTGAGCTTAATGTACATCAAAGAGGGGGGGGGGGACAGAGTTAGTACTAACTTTTGCCCGGGGGAGAGGAGAGAGGGGAAGAGTGGGGCGAGTGAGAGGGGGGACCGAGGTGAAATGGCGACCGCGGAAGACACAGCTGTTGCTCCGGGCAACCGGTTATAATTTACATAGATATATATACTTCCATCCCGTCACGCAAAAGTTAGCGAGTAAAATATGTGCATATTTCTAGCCACCAGAATATTATTAACAGTATATTATACAGATTGATGGAGGATTTATAGTCATTTTTCTTTAGATAAATTGTAGCGAACTATGTCACTATATTGCCAATAATATGATACAACAATAAAAAAAAATAATGGGTCGTATTTGTCTGCTTAAATGCTATTTGGGTCCGACTTTAAAAATCCGATAATGTAACTTTATATGTTAGATAACTGGTAATGGTTGGCTAGTCTAATTTTAACTTTTGATTTAGTAGGCCATATGTAAAAATCGATATACAATTAAAAAAAATATTTTTTTTAATGTTATGGTGTTTTTTGGAGTTTTCGGTTCGTACGCAAATAGAAACATGCAATTGGTTGACAAAAAAGGAATAAGCAGAGTACACATAACTAAGGCAATAGATTTTTATGATCTCAAAAGCAAAGTTTGAATTTCACGTAAGTCTACAGGATTTTTTGAATGGCTACGTATTTTATAAATGTCAAGAAAGTAACATAACACAATAACATAAAAATACATTACTAAAATATTTTAAAACTAAGTGACCTTTTGGTGGGTAATCTGAAAAACAGTAGACATAAAAGGTATTCGGCATTAGTTTAAAGCGAATTATTTTTGCTTAAAAACATAATTTCTGAAGTTTCTGTCAGTAAAAACAATACGCAAATACATTCATCGTAGTTACTTACGTACCTTTTTCCACGAAATTTTACAACTATTCTTGTTCGTACTAGCTACAAAGCGATATAAGCTAGGTAAAGATGGAAAATGACATACCCAGGTACTGTACCTACACTGTCCAACGAGCAGATATAAACTAGTTCTTTTAAAATAAATTTGAATGACGATACATAAAACGAATCGGTATAATATCACTTTTTGAAGAAGAAAGAAACATAAAACACGGAGATTAAATGGAGATGATTTGGATTATTCGGACTATTGTTCTCATCTTGAATGTTATTTTCACAACGTTTCAACCGTCTTCAGGTGCATCTTGTCGAACTCGGGAATTTTTTTTTGCCGCACTCTGGAATCTGTACGGAATTTCGAACAGAACCCTTTATTTAAGCCACGAGGTAGCATGCTCTCGTTACATCAGCCATGACCAGTAAGTCTTAAGTAATTCGTAATTGTATTCTTAGTATCGCTCGTACTGAGGATCGAACCTTCAAACACCAAAAGACTGTCACTTAGTATTTATATACTTCCCACACAGTATAATGTGGCATAAGGACGGAAGGCGGGAGAAGAAAAAACCAGCGCCCCGGTGGAAGAGCCAGGCTGGCCTCTAAAAATAGCCTGGGAAGCCACGTCGACATTCACCGGTAGGAGCGCCTCGGGCAGCTTGCGATTAACTAACTGCTCCCCAAAGAGGGATGGCAAGGCCTGGGAGGGTGAACCTCCTAGGATTACCCAAGACATATACCACAGTTCGACAGATAAAAGGCTACTGAAATGGGACTGTGGGATTGATTGTCGAAAACGAATCCTCGACTGGTATTTAAGAGAAAGAATCATCATACGAAGTTCGCCGTCAATATAATTTTCTTCCATTGTCAATCATTTCTGTCCACTGTTTCAAGACTGTCACTTAGAACTGATTATCACTGCGGACTTTTATCTGTTGCGCCACGTGTCTTTGTAAGGCAATTCTAGCATGAATTTTAGGAGCCGTAAACCTATTCTTGTTTAAGATATGTAGTCGTAATACTTATCACTTATTATTATAAGATTCACCCGAAGAAGGTCAGAGAAACGTTGTGATTCTTCTTCTTCTTGTGTGCGTGTCTTTGAACCATGTTGTCATACAACAGTTTCCCACTTGTTTACAGTCCTTTGCATTATTGTTGTACTCTGCAAGATCTTTCAAGCTGCACCGGTTGGGCAGTAGAGGGCAAACAAGGCAGTGTTGCATCGTATGGTCCTCCTCTCCACATTCACAGATAGTTGAGTCAGTTTTGTAGCCCCATCTACTCATAGCAACTTTTGATCGCCCTATTCCTGTTCTCAGGCGGTTGGGTGTTTTCCACTGGAGCCATTGTGCCTCTGAACTGGGAAGGAGGGCCTCAGAACGGGGGATTCTTATGTCAGTATAAGAGGGAGGGGCATTCTCTAGCTGCAGTCTGGTTTCTTCCTGAGATGTTGTTAGGTGTTTCGACGTAGCTGAGGAAGCTTCTTGACTTCAGTCGTTGGGCCGTTGATTCACGTCCATCAAGGAGATGGCGTTTATCACTGATAGCCTTTGTGGTCTATACTCGGCTGGCAACTTTCCGTCTCACATCTGAATGAGCAATGCTAATGGAGAGATGCCGGTTGTTCAGGTTGGTAGGCTTCAGACAGCCAGTGATCAAGCGGCAGGTGTTGCTAAATGCTGAGTCTAGTTTATTGGCATGCGTTGATCTCTCCCTAAAGGACAAGCATACTCCGCAGAGGAATGAGCCACAACACATACACTAAGATGTACGCCGTGATAATAACATTCAAGATATAGAACAGTAGTCTAAATAATCCAAATTATCAATCCTCATCTAAAAAAAAAAACACACACACACAAAATCGCGAAGATTGAATAGAGATATCTCAAGAATGGACCTGTTTTTGTTTTAATTGCAAACCGCCTTCCTTGGAGGCGAGTCGTTTCCTTCCAACTGCGTCTGTTGACTTTAAGCCTCATGCTGCGGCATATTTAAAGCTGGTTTCGTTTACTTCTCACTAGTTATGCGTTACTTCGCGCGCTTATATATATATTTAGCATGGCCAATTAGTGGTGTTTGTCGACATGGCTTTTCGTAATTAGTCCCCGCGTTACAATAATAACAGCGACAACTGCTCCGGCTGTGAATATTGATTTACAGACGCGCCTCTTGTTTATATTTTTGATGCCATTATTATGTTTACTGGTCGCCTTCTGCTTTCGAAAACATAATGCGATCAAAAAGTTTTCAGAATGCGTTTCTGGCATGGCGTGCTTTACTGAAGACCAATAAAGGATCAGAACTGAACTGAAGGCCTATTCTGAATTATGCTTCGGAATTTCGGATATCTAAAATAAATATATGTAGAATTTAATTATATGATATTTATTTACAACTAGAACAATACCCGTCCCAGGACTGGTATAATTCATTCCCCGAACAGAACAGTTTTACACCACTTTTATTTCCTCTTACAAAGATTTAAATCAACATATTGGCTCTAGACTCCTTATTCCAAATTTAATCGTAGTCCATTACATGATTTTGACTTTAGAACAGGTGTAATATTTAAGGTTTAAGCCTAATGGGCCTTTAAGAGTACTTGAAAGTCAGGGAATCGTTTCTAATGACTATGGATCAAATTCAATGCCAATCTGAAATACTTATATCCTGTTTACCCCCTTTGCATCAAACTAAATTAAACTAAATATAGTCCACATTACGACCCCTTGCGTTTAGAAGCTGTGTTCCAAAATTCATAATGATCGGTTAATTAGTTTAAGAGTAGACATCATGTGATCAAAAAAAAGTTTCAGAATGCGTGTCTGGGCATGGCGTGCTTCAGTAAAGAACAACTGAAGTTAAAAACTGAAAGCCTATTTTAAAATATTTGAATTCCGGATATCTAAAAAATATTAAATTTTTCGAATTTAATTATATGATAACTCTTTATATATAAAGTTAGGTATGTGTATATGTTTATATATTTGTATGTAAAGGATTCACTCATAAACTAATTAACCGATAAGCATGACTTTAGGGGCACAGCTGCTAGGCGTCAGGGTGGGTAATGCGAGGTATATTTATTTTTGCTTTGATCAAAGGGAGTGAAAAGGGTGTAAAAGCCTTTCGTGAAAATTCAGATGAATCCGATTTTTGTGAAATTTTAACAAAAGGTATTTATTAGACATCAATTAATAAATATTCCTCAAATTTCAATTTCTTAGGTGTAGTTTAAAGGTTTTTAGGGGAGGGCGCATAGTATGGGGAAATCTCTGATTTAAAATTTAAGTACTTTAGATTTGCATTAAATTTGATCCATGGTAATTCGAAACGAATTAAGCAAGTTTCCGTGAATTTCATTTTCTTCTTAAGTCAGCTGAACTCTTCAATTTTAAATATTCTTTTAGAATGAAAGTCATGGATTTTGATTAAAATTGAAATAACGATTCCCGACTAAATGTTCAGTCTCATTATATCTTTATTTTTAATCTTCGTAAGGGGGCATAAAAGTGGTGCAAAACTGTTCGGTGAATTCATTTTACTTGTCCGGGGACGAGTATTTTTCTAGTTTATTTATAATTTTCTGACTGGTTTCCTCGCCTTTCTTGTTATCACAACTTTTCACTGTTTTGCTCTCTGACCTTCTTCGGGTGCTTCGTGTCGAACTTATTTCTTTACTAATGAGTCACCGTTTACCAAGGCCAAAAGCCACTCGAGGATAAGGACTAATGAGATTGTCACTTAGACGATAAAATCAACCACATGAAAACAACCCCATGAGTGGATTAAAAAAGATGGACGGTATGGACAAAGTTTGACTACTTAAGAGGACGACTCGACAAGTATTCGTTAGCATTGGACTTGAAGGCGACCATGCTGTAGTCTGCAAAGAAGCAGCCCTATGGTGGTTGAAGACGAGTTTTTGCCGGGGAAATACAGATAGAGTAGAGAAAGACTAACAACTTCTCTTCTGTTAAGGAGAGGTGTAGGGTAGAATAGATATGATCGCCACTAGGTTACGAAGTCAATGTTGTACTCTGTCAAGCAAAAAGAAGAAGAGTGCTGTGAGCGGCACCTCTCCAGATGTGGCAGTAGTACTCAATGTTAAGACGTATATGACTCTTATGACTCTTATTCAGATAGAGGATTGTGTCAAGAGTATTAGTGTAGTTTCTGGATTGGTAGAAAAGTCCGATCATTTCTCAGCGACTTTAGCAATAGATTGGGTATATGTTTTCCATTTTTGATCTAGAGTGAAAGTTAATCTGAGGAACTTGTCGAAGCAAGCGGATTCTGCATCGAGACCCCAGCTGCTTACCTGATGACGTCAGCATAATCTGTTGGAAACCAAGGAAGTGGTCAGCTGTCGTGCTACAAAAATAAATAGGTGCTGCTGTTTCACAACCCATACGAACGAGCCGCCGCCTTCGTGGTTGAATCCCCCCCCCCTTTAAATCGTTCCAACCCAATCAAATTTATTCTCGCCCAAACAATTTGCTGCATTCTTTTTATTAATTAAATACTTGTCCTGTGATATTTAAAGTGTCGGGGAAACCAATTAATTTTCCATATAAAATCTTCTTCTTTTTCTTCTTTTTCTTCTTCTTCTTCTTCTTCTTTTTCTCATCCTGCTCCCCTTCCTCCTCTCAAGACGAAAGCTACAAAATGTGAAATTGAAAAAGGAAATACTTTATGATTATTAAAAATCTATTAACACATTTTATATCCGAGTTTCGCGACCTTGACCCTGCCCTTACACCCCCTGCAACCTATTCAACCGGATTTAAGAATGTAACTTCCCACTCACCCCCATAGATCACCAAGATTAACAGACCCAAAACTCACGTTCCAAATAATTAATCGAAACATTATAATAAGAGTGGCAAAACTAATCTATCTACGCAGTATTAAAAGTTTGGGCGTTTTTTTTTCAGTTTGTCTATTCATACGCAAATATAAACGTGATTGCTTCGCAAAAAATGAATCGGCAGAGTACACATTACTAAGGTTGTTCGCTAAGATGTTGAGTTTGGTTATTTTAAAACTTTCCATACAAAAGTGTGAATCTCATAAATCTAAAAGATTTGTTTTCACTGGATACGTGTTTTTAATTGAATGAAATTAACATTAAAAAATATATTACATCATTTTTTTTTAACTAAGTAACATTTATTTTAAATAAACAAAAAGTAGACATAAAATGGTATTAAACATTAGTTCAAAGCGAATACTCTTTTGCTTAAAAATTTGGATTTTCACTTTTTTTTTTCAACTATTTGACCTTTTCTCATAATTCACAAAAAATAGGCATAAAATGTATTCGCCACTAGTTCAAATCGAATTATTTTTGCTTGAAAACATAATTTCTAATTGTTTTGGGGTTTTGTTGCCAATGAAAACAATAAGTAAATACATTCATAGTAGTTATTTAGTCTCTATGCAAATACTACTTAGCGTATTTTTTTCACAAAAAATTCACAATGTTAGTTAAAGATGAACAACACCTTGAGAGGATTAGAAACGATGAGTTAAATGGTCAGAATTTGACTATTTAAGTGGGCAGCTCGACAAGAAACTGTTAAAATAGAAAACAACCATGTTGTAGTCGGCTGGGAAGCAGCCCCGTGGTATTGTATTCAACAGATAGGAAGTTCTTGGAAAGAAACTTTGCTCATGGAAGTTCCGTTTAGTTTTACGTACACAGGGGAAGAAAGGAAAATTCTTTACAATGGTTGTAGCTAGATGAGTTCTTGCTGTGAATGTTTTATAAGGGGGGTACAAGTTTTACTGCCAAGGTGGTAAGCGACAATAAGCTGCATGTCTTGTTTTATTTTCTAACGCCTGAGCAAGTCTTAACCGAGTATCAGAATGTGCAAGGGTTGTTTTGCGCCTGTGTCAGGTAGAATAACATCATCTCAATTGCGCTTTCAGCTTTGTATCTAGGTAGGCAGCGATGCACTACACAATCCTTGCATCTCCATCGACTGTTTTAAGGATGATGGTTATTCTACCTGTTTGCACACCCCTATCCTGCATCTTGTTTCATATCTCCTAATGTACAACCATGTCATGAAGTTTCTTTATTTCCACATCTTTCTCTTCTCCTCCTCTCCCTTTATCTATATACCTCTCTCTTTCTCCCTCTCTCTCTTTCTCCCTCCCTCTCTCTCTCTTTCTCCCTCTCTCTTTCTCTCTCTTTCTCTTTCTCTCTCTCTATTTCTCTCTCTCTCTTTCTCTCTCTTTCTCTCTTCCTGTAGTTCTCTCCCTCTCTCTTTTTCCATCTCCCACTCTCTTTTTCGCCCCTTCTCTCTCTTTCTTTCTCTTAGATCTATATTTTCACATGCATCCACTGAAAATATGTCTTAGTAATATTAATTTATTTACTCACTGTAAGTTGTCACATGAGTCATTATCACTGACCATAACAGGTGGTGTTCCCTGGCGTCTGAGTGACAACAAGTCTTCCCAGATAATAATAATAATAATAATAATAATAATAATAATAATAATAATAATAATATTAACTAATTATTATTATTATTATTATTATTATTATTATTATTATTATTATTCACTATAAGTTCTCACACGAGTAATTACAAGTGATCGCTTACTTGCAACAACCGGTGGTGTTCCCTGGAGTCTGAGTGACAACACGTCTCTCCATATTCCCAGTACTCTCCGCTTCGTTCGATAATCATTGCAAATCCCTTTTCGTTATCGTAAAAGGCCGCTTACCATAGATTTCTCGCTGATATCACCCAGACTATAATAAAAAGTCAACGGTAGTTGTTGTTTTTTTTTTCTTTAGGTCATCAGAAACGATTTTAATAATATATATATATGACACATAAAATTACTGACGTAATTCTATGATTTTACATGAATATTAGTGCGAACAGTGGCGAAGCATAATTTGTTCACTTAATTTTGACGGGTTAGGGTGTACACTAGTTAGTATTATAAAATACTATTTGTCGCTATCAGTTCGCTTCGCAAAGTTCGCTACTTGAAATACTTGAAACATTAATTTAAAATAATAAACACTTTATTCGTAATTTTGTAAACACGAAACAAAATCTTTCTCATTTATTCATATAGATAGATAAACATTAACATTTTGGTATTTTCGATGCAAATCTATTTTTCTGTTAAATGTGATTGTTTAGAAATCGATCGCAACTTGTTGTAAAATCAACTCGATCTCTCTAATAAAAGAACATTTGAACACAAGTGCTAAATATTTGTACACGAAATAAAACTTTATTGCGAAACATAACTATTTTTTTATATTAACATCAAAACAACATTGAAACAATGACAAATAATAGTTAATATGTGTGTAGTTTATTCGTATGAATTCGCACGGCACAACTTTGTTAACCGGTTTGATTCTGTTGTTGGCATTCTTGCAGGATGGACCACGTGAAGGTTGCCAACATCCATAAGTGAAAGTGGTACTATGGAACTGACTGGATTCGAACTTAGCACACACGTTATCCACATAACAGCCGTCACCGTCAATAATTAATAAAATATCCTTTTTTTTCTTTTTTCTTTTTTCTTTTTTTTCAAGACCAATATGCAAATTAGTTAATCTTGTGACTGGGTATTTACTTCCTGCCCACCGCAAGAAGATGTGGCACAAGGCCGGAAGGTGGGGAGAATTGAGCCAGCGCCCCTATAGAAGTGGTAGTCTGGCCTATTAAAATTGCTTTGACAGTCCCGTTGGCATTCCCCGGAGCGCTTCAGGCAGTAAGCGGGAGGTGACGGTGGTTAAGTGGATAATGACACGGACTGAAGACCTGGGTGTTCCAAGTTCGAATCCAGTCGGTTCCACAGTACCACTTTCACTTAGGGATGTTGGCAACCATCTCGTGGTCCTTCCCGTAAGTACCCGATGTCTTTCCAGAAAGATTTATAACTAGAAAGACATCGGGAAGACATCCAGAAAGATTTATAACTAGAAAAACATCGGGGAACTAATGCCAACACTAGAATCATCTGATTCACACAGAAGAAGAAGAAGAAGAAGAAGAAGAAGAAGAAGAAGAAGAAGAAGAAGAAGAAGAAGGCAGTTAGCAAAAAAAAAATAACTCCTCCCCAAAGAGTACCTTCTAGAACTACCCATGGCTAATACCTCAACCCGACAGATAAAAGGCCACCGAAATGGACTATTTTCTGCCGGACTGAGTATCGAAAACGGATCCTTGACTGGTATCTTCCGGTCAAGAGTTTCTAAGCAACAGAAGCTGCCCCGAGACTGCGTATACAATCAGCAGTCTATAAAAAAGATGGTGCGTTTATTGTGTAAAGTTGAATTAACTTGAAATAGGGCGTTTTGACTTTACTGTCAGTGCGAAGAAATGGGCCCAACTTTCACATTTATTCATTTAGATGTAATCCGGCTGTTGCGTTTGGCAAAACGTGGATGATGTATAAAACATAGATGACATACAATGTTTAGATTATGCCTTTCAACACAAGATCTTTCCTCATCCCTTTTTCTCTTTCCCCCCTCCCATTTAGAAGTAGAAACAAAAGTTATGAATCCCCTCACTATTATTATAGGTGGAGGGGGTGATGCTTGGAGGAGGCCCCTGTTTATATTATTTTACCAAATGTTTATTAATATTCTTGGTCGAGTGAGGAATTTACCTATTTCTCAAAACTAAAAGATTGCTCGCCGTTTCTGCATTTCTGTTGTGCCATTTTTTTTGTAGGTTTTGTTTATATCTCGGGCGACGTGCTGGCTTCCTTCCCAACGTCCTGTCCAAAGGGCTTCCATCACCCACCCCACCACCCGTCTCTTTACAAAATAGACAAAGAAATACATAACGATCGAGTGAGCTGGAAAGGTTGGTGGAGGGTTTCTTTGGAAACACGGAAGGCATGTTGAGGATCAGGGTCGACTTTATTGCTCGTTACCCCCTTCTGTTATTGTCGGATGTTTTTGTTTGACTAAATGCCAGTGTGAATTGCAGCCCCGAAGGGGAGGGGGGATATAGGGTGTAGGTAGGGGTCGTTTTGTTTTGTTTTACTCTTCGTGCGCCAATTTATGTTATTGTGTAAATCGAATTTCTCTCGTTCTACACCGACTCTTATTTGAGAAGCCCTAGGTCCTCGCAATTCATTTCCTTGTCCGCCTTGAAGATCACGAAACTGAAGATTCACGCACACACTTCCCCCCTCTCCCCCCCCCCCTTCTCTCTCTCTCTCTCTCCCTCCTTACCCCTCCCTCCTCATTCCCCCCTCTCTCTCTCTCTGGTTTTCTCTATAATTTGCTGACTTTTGCTTCTTTTCTTCGCAGTCACCTGCTTCCGTTTATCATCATCAGCAGCAAAATTGTCTTATTTGCTTCCGTCTCTTGGACAAACTGGATCTTTATTGTTTCCCCAGTGGAACAAAAACCAAATCACATATCCGATCAACGTATAATAACAATTCATGAAGTTTGTCACTTTTAAAAGTGCTATCCACTCTACTCTAGTTTGTCAATTATTTCCTCTCTTATATGTGAAAATATTTTGTGGTATTTGCAAAAAGTGCAGTGGAATAACGTGTAGGTTTTTAATTGCGCCCTATTCTTTGAATTGGCACAATTGTATTCTTTGAATTGGCACAATTGTATTCTTTGAATTGGCACAATTGTATTCTTTGAATTGGCACAATTGTATTCTTTGAATTGGCACAATTGTATTCTTTGTGACCAATCAAACTTGTCAGTTGATTGGTTTTATTATTTTACTGCCTATTTATTTGTAATCATGAATGTTGTTACGAGTTACTAAAGTAGCTACATCTTCTCAGTTTGTGGAAAGGGAGTCGGATGCAATTTAATATTTTGTGGTACTTGTAAGAATTGGATACGCAAGAAGTGCAGTAGTAGGTTGAGAGATGATAACCAGTTTGTGTGCAAAATGTCTAAGACAATGAAGACGGATGAAAACTCAGACGTGGAGAAAGTATATTTGGATGGCGAAACCATTAAGGTTGTTCGTAAGTTTTATTAGCTTGGTGATACCATTGGAACACAGGGGGAGCAGGTGCTAGTGTGATTGTAAGAATTAGGAGTTGGTGGAGTAAGTTCAGAGAACATCTGTCATAACTAACCAGCAGAGTGTTACCAGTCTCTACTGAAGGAGATGATGATGATGATGATGATGATGACTCCTTTGTTTTATTATTTTTAAATCGTAATTGTACATCGTGAAGAGTTCTTAAATCTTTAATAATAATAATAATAATAATAATAATAATTGATAATAATAATAAATAAGGAGAAAGTCTATCAAGCCTGTTTACGGATTGTGATGACGTATGGAAGTGAAACCAGTGAGGGTTGGAGACATGCGTTTCATGGAGAGACATGATATAAGAATAATACGATGGGTGTGTAATGTCAATCTTAAAGACAGACTTAGATCTGATGAGCTCAGAGGAAGATTAAATCTGGACATTATAGAGAGATATGTGCAGAAGAGTAAACCTCAATGGTATGGCCAAATTGAAAGAATCGATGAGAGTTCTTGAGTTAGTAGATGTAGAACAGTTGAGCAGCAAGGTCGGTTTACAGAGGAAGGATAAAGAAAAAAATGTGAGGAAGTGATAAAGGTGGACTAGAGAAAGAGGGATAAGTTAAGATCTGACCAGAGATAGGCTAGCTTGGAAGTTAATTTCTACAAACCGTCAAACACATGCCAGCATGTAAAACTGACGTTAAACCGAACATTATTATTATCATTATCATTATCATTATCATTATTAGTAGTAGTAGTAGTAGTAGTAGTAGTAGTAGTAGTATTTATTATTATTATGAAGTTGTGATAACATTGTGTTGGAACGGCTCTTCGATCTTAGTGATATTGTTGACAAATTCGAACACGATATGTGGATTAAATGTCCGACAAATCTAACGCCAGGATATCTCACGTGCGTCTTTAGTTATTTGATTAACAATATTTAGTTTGTAGCAAAACTGTTTGAGAAACAAAGATAGTTGAGAATGATTGATAATTGGTCCATTGATTCCCCTCAACAACCACAGTTTGTTTTCTTACTCATGAAGGAAAAATCGTTACCACATGCCGAAAGCAATCAATCAGCTGAGAAATGTATGAGGATTTGATTTTTGTTTATGTATTCGGTCATTTTACTATATATATATATATATATATATATATATATATATATATATATATATATATATATATATATTGGTTACATTCCAATAACTAACGAAAAAAATCAGTCCACGATCACATTTTATTTATTTATTTATTTCGACGAATGCTTGTTTTACCTTACACGTGTTTCACAACCCGTTAAGAAAAATATAGTCTTTGGTTTAAGAGGCTGCTCTTCAGAGATACTCAATTTAATAATATTTTTTTTAAAAAAACGCACACTATTCCAAAACAAACAGGAGAAAAAGGTGAATAAGAAAGATGAGAGAAACGGCAAGTCAAAAACACGAAAAACTCACTTTAAAGATGGCAACCCGAGAAAAATCGCCCTAAAACATTTGACACAACGTAAGCCGATTCTCAAGCCACCATCATGGAATTAGTAAATGAATAGCTGGGATCGTCAATATATATATATATATATATATATATATATATATATATATATATATATATATATATATATATATATATATTGTGTGTGTGTGTATTTAGGCAGCATTTTCTCATTTATGCAAACATTGTTAAAATAACAGAATTGGTTTCGGAATGTATAAACACTAAAATGATACATTCCGAAACCAATTTAAAACAATTTAAAATACTGGAAGCTATCCACATAAAATCACAACAACCTAAAATTAACAACATCATATATGAAACCACTGGTAACATTTTTAAATGCTTAACTTAATGCGATTTTTTTTCTGTGATGCTATCCACCGTTGCTGAATTTAAATCGTTAACGATTTCCTGGAACAATGTGAAAAACTTTCTCTGCGCGTTTCTCCGCCGTCTTTTTACGAATGTTCTTCTTTCTCTAGCTTTTTTGTTCATTTGCTTTTAACAATTGAGGATAATTCAGGGGAAGAATCGAAAACGTTCGTGAAACCTATGGAACATTTATTATTTTTTATTTTAATACAAAAACGACCATCAGAAAAATTGAAAAAACAAAAAAGGTATAATTAAACAGACGAATTCTGTTATTTTTAACAATGTTTGCATATATATATATATATATATATATATATATATATACACACTTTATGTAACGATTAAAACAGTCTACTCAAATTAATTCACGTTTCTGTGCTCATAGGCACATCTCAGGGACTTACTGATCAAAAAACAAAAATAAAATAAAAATATCCTAGCGAAATCAGAAGTATAACATTTTATTATATTAAAAAAGGGAAAATATATTCTTTGATTTCATACAATTTTACTAAGAATAGAATCGAAACCGCACACTTGATGTTTTCAGTCTGATACTTTCCAACTAAACAATTCAGACATTTGTTAAGTTAACTTTAAAAATAACACTCATAAGAAAAGACAGATTTACGTATTTGAAGACTTAAGGTGAAAGCACGTAGATATTCGACACATAGAAAGTAATATAGAGATATAGAACCACTTACATTGTCTTTCCCGGCGAATTTTATACATATTATATTAAATTCATAAAAATAAGATATCATTTAAGTTTTAAATGGGTTCAGCTCCCATAGAACATTTAGGTTAAGAGGGAACATAGAGATTTGGCATCACTTTCAATGTCATCCCCAGAAAATGTTTTACGTAAGATTTAAATTTCATAAAAAAGGGATATATTTGAAGTTTAAAGTAGGGTATGCACTCATAAGCCCCTTAGGTGTGAACTTAGGGATCTGGTAACACTTCTATTGTCTTCTTGGTACAGTTTACATTAGAATAAACTTTTAGATTTTATCCGGCGGCTATTAATCTAGCTCTAAGTATCCTTTCTAAATTTATAACTTACATTACACATCTTTAATAAAACTCTATTGTAATTTTAAAACCTAGTAGTAGTTTGCTACAAACCGGCGCACAGCTGCACTATTGTTTGAATATCAATGACTTCTTAGGTGCCCACTGATTGGTTCAAGCAATTTACTTTCTCCTTGGCTTGGCTAATCAGTGGCCTTTTCTTTTAGGCGAATATCGGATGGCTAGCATAACTATACAAACACTATAGCGCCATCCGTTCTCTCTCTCTCTCTCTCTCTCTTTCTTCTTCGGCACGAAAGCCTCCTTCGACATGTAGACAACTACTATACCCGGTCGAGCTACGTAGCTATGACCACTTCGACCACGAAGTATCAAGAAGCCAAAAGGCTACTACTGCATACACTTGGAATTAATATCCGCTCTCTCTTCTTCTTCTTCTTCTTCTTCTTCTTCGACACGAGACGACTCTTCTCTCTCTTTCCTTCTTTGGCACAGCCAAACACACGTTACCCCTCTCTGGGGACGCAGCAGGCATCTTCCCGGGCCTTTGGCCCTGAATTCGACTTCGACAAAAAGACAAGGATCCAAAATGTCTACTGCCTCATACACGTGGACTTAATATAACACATACGCACACACATAACTGCTTACATGTGAACTGACTTTCTCACCTGTGTACAGACACACATACTTACATACACACATGGACGCGTCCTGACAACGTTGCCGCTGTACAAACATTCTATATTATGAACTATTCTTTCTTCCCTACTACTGGGAAATAGTAATGGACTTCCTTTACTTTTGTCTTTGTCCATACTTATGGACCTCTTTCTTTTTTGTTCACGTACTAACGAAGAAGACCCACTAAAGTTGTTATTAAATGTTAGAATGAGAGTTTGCCACTCCTATCCAGGATGTTGGTGACCTCGACGTGATCTGAACACGCAATAAACGCTACATCACCACCTGCTTAGGCGGAAAGCCGATAGAGAAAAAGGTAGTCATTTGCTAAAAGTAGCAGTCATAAAAGATACAAATACAAAATATGTCAATTCAGTTTACAGAATTTAAAAAAATGTCTTTACTTTTCAGTGAAAAAGTTTTCTTTGGTTAAAACGAGTGTTCAATGTTCATGCCTTTTCGTGCAAACTTTTTTTTTTTTAATGTTTATGCATTTTCTGTGAAAACAGTAATTGTACAATGGAGTACAAGAACTAAAAAAAGCTCATTCTATATGTATAGAGTCTTACACAGTTTTGGGGGCCAATGTACTCGACGACCACTGCACATAGTGGTGACGTAATTGTCTTTTAGAAGTGTATGAACTTTTACTGGTGTAAGGATGGGTTGATACAATATGTATGTAAGAGGAATATGTGGCTCTTGTGTTTTTGTGTCTAGAAAGGCTCTTTCTACCCTGTCAATTGATACAGTTTCTTTTTTACCACCAATATCTAGTGGGAATAATTTGTCAGCGCGTGAAAGCACGCGATAAGGACCAGTATAAGGTGGGGTAAGAGGGGCTTTCACAAATTCTTTTCTAAGAAAAACATGAGTCCAATAAGAAATGTCTTTAGGAACTGTATATTTTGTGGTCTGCTGCCTAGGGTTCATAGGTGGAAGCCTATTAAAATAAGCTCGCAGTCTGTCTGTGTACAGAGCTGTATCTGTTGCCGTTAAATCACGTCGGGGTCACCATTGTAAAGAATGGGACGTTGTCCCTATCTTAGGTTTCATGAATGAAATAACAAAACCACTTTATAACAACAACGAAAAGGGTTTATTCAAAAAGGTTATCTATACGGTTTGGTATAGGTGGAAGAAAGTTAGACAGTGTCCGAGAGAGGAAGAGGAAAATAGGAAGTTCTTAGAGCTGCTGGAGGTCTGTCAGCAACTATCTTTAGGCGAAGATAGCAGCTGCTGACACGTCCAGTAGACAGGGACAGGAGAGAGAGAAAGAAGTGTTTCCTCGTTGCTGGCCGCCTCGGATTCCCAAAGGGGCTGAAGTAGTTCTTCAGCCGACAGAAGGAATCCTTTCGCTCTGCAGGCTGATTGGTCAGTGTGTGACCAGCTCACTCAATGGAGACATTTTTCAGTGAGGGGGGGGGGGGAATAGGTCTATGTTTATGACCGCTACATCCTAATAGTTTTCATTTAAATTACCCTTCTTAAAAATTAATGAACACAATATTTTTTAAATACTTTCGTTAATTACTGCTTTTTTCTATTAAATCACCTTTATTAATGAATCTCAACTGTCCCGACAAAATTTCTACTAAAATATTTCACAGACATGTAGTCTTTACTCTCGATGCACAACCCCCTATGATGGTTGCCGACTGAATCGAAAGTACTAGGATCTACAACGACAATGGTAAATTCATCAGTCTAAAAGGATTTCTCCTTCTCTGACCGAAGACAGAAAAGATGAAGTGTAGTATCAGAACAGATACTACTCTTTGCTCCAAGCCAAAAGACCATATGTTTGGAGGAAAGAATTCTGCCCAATATATATATATATATATATTCACAGGTAACATGCATTGGAACAAATACATTGAAGACATTGCCAAGGCTGCAGCAAAGAAGATGGGCTCCCTCTACCATGCTAATAAACTCCTCACACCTTACATTATTCTGTATCTCTACAAAACCACCATCCGCCTATGTATGGAGTATTGTTGCCACATCTGGGCTTGTGCATCATCAACTAGTCTCTCCCGCTTAGACAAGGTCCAAAAAAGAGTTGCCAACTTAATAGGTCCCTCTCTATCCACCAAGCTCCAGCCCCTGTCCCATCGCCGCAATTTTGCATCCTTGTGCTTGTTTTACATGTACTTCAATGGATTGTGCTCCGATGAACTGGCTGCTCTGGTGCCCCCTCGACGTAAATACACTAGACCACATCGACAATCAACAAAATCCCATTCATTCATTTTGGAGATTCCCAGATGCCGAAGAGCCTTCTACTCAAATAGCTTCTTTCCTCGTGCTGCTGGCTTCTGGAACTTCCTTCCTTGCTCCTTGTTTCCCCGACTGTACCTACATGCAGAGGCTTAAAACTAATGTAAGCAGACATCTCGCTACACAGCTCCCAACTTACACCCTAATTCTCAGTAACCCCTGACGTCTACAGTGGCGGCCTGTCTTGTTTGGGGGTGAAATATGTTACACACACACACCTATATATATATATATATATATATAATTAAACAAGTTCAAATGTATTAATAAAATGAACTTGGAACCAATATTTTTCAAACGTGCTCAATAGTAGGTAGAGCTTTATAAACATTCATTATATAAACATTAAATTGGTTTACGCAAATGCAATTACGTTTTATCAGCTCTCGGCTCTGACGAAGCACGAGGGTGTTTAAACGTAATTGCATTTTCGTAAGCCGATTTAAATAGTTATATATTTATGTATGTTTGTATATATATATATATATATATATATATATATATATATATACGGGGACTGGGCAGACACTATATGGACTATCAAGAACATGTGGTTTCGTATTCTACACCAACATGAACTAAAAGCTTAACAATGTAGCAACAAAAACACAACAATTCCTCTAAGCTGTGATCGTTCACATTTCGTCTAATCCTAACTTCCCTAATTGTGCGGTTGTCAGTTATCCAGCCTTTGAGGCCGACTTAAATAATCCGATCTTCTAAGAAACAAAAATTGTTAAATCAAAACAACAACAAACCCCCTACCGTAACGCTTGTTCCATTCCCAAGATAGATTCTGTCTAGCCGGGCCCGAAAGGATTACACGAAAACTCCTTGAATTCTAACCCACCTCCTGATGATCCCTACCCCGCGATCCATAACTGTAACAAAAGGGCGTGGCGTTTATTTATTTCTAACATTTGTAAGTATTTCCTCGATGCCTACGGATAAGACAAACGAAAAAGAGGGTTGGGGTGCTGAGCGAGAGTAAGGGCGGTGTGGAAAGTGTCTGGTTTAAGCAGCGGATTGTGAAGAATCTTTCTCAGTGGTAAAGGCAAGTAGGCATGAAAATCAAGTCACATGGTCTCGGATGAGGAATCTGTAGTATTGTTAAATCATTATACTTATCTTTGTACTTATATATATATAATTTATTTAAAAAGTATGCATTACAGATTCCAGAGATGTACCATGGTTTTATTGACACGTTTTCGGCTTTACTGTTTAGAAAAGACCCTTACAACCCAGCTTACATCGTCAGCTCACCACGGAAAGAATACAGATCGAAAAATGGAACAGGCGACGGTGAACACCGCTTTTATCGTCCGGTGTTATTTCTCATGGTGGAATTTCTCTGTTTACAGGGCGGACTATATGGTTGTTTGGGCCTTAATTCTAACTTGGAATTATTTGAATACAAGTTAATTACTGGCTACGGAGGTTGCATGTTTATCTGTTTCTATTGTGTATTCGTATTTAGATATGGTTGTTTGGAGTGTTATTTATTTAAGACTGGCGTGTGGCTTAAATTCGGATGTGACCGACTGTTATTAATTTACAAAATAGCGATGCATTAATTTAATTAACGGATTTATAAAGTTATTCTTGGGAGGGATTATGTTGTGGTTTATTACTTAAGCGAACATTTTTTTTAGTTTGGTTAAGGTGTAGAGCTTGGCATTTAATGGGATGGGGATATCCTTTTCAGCGAAAATTACTGGCCTAATGGGTATGTAATCCAGCGGATGGGTCAATAAAAGCTTGCTATCTGCATAATATTTATGTAGTGGTTTCTGTATAAGGTCATCTGAAGTCATAGCATTTTAATTAGTTTTGTTAATTTTTATCTAATTCGACTATGTGACCACAAGACTGCTTGGCGTTTTCATATTAGAAGAAGAGAGATAATATTCTACAACGCGCTGGCTTGACGCGAATGTCGCTCGGAATTCGTTGACTTCGAATAGTAAATTAATTGTATTTTTAATTTTCCGTAATTTTTGGTATACACTAATATTTTCACTAGTAAGTAAGTATATCCATAATATAATATCTAATTTTTAATGCATGTTCTTATCCTTTTGTTCTTCCATGCTAGTCATGAAATAAAGAGATTTTATAGATGATATTTTAAAAATATTTGCTAACAGAAATTCACAATTTTTATATATAGTGAGATTACCTAAAAATACTGTTTTCGTTTACAGATTTTAAAAGAAATTACTGAGGCCGTTTTTATTGAGATACATGCGAAATATGGCAGTTCAAAATAAAATAACAAGAAAACTTATGGATAAACTTACTTATCAGTGAAAAATATTACTGTACACCAAAAGGTGAGGGAAATAAGCGAGTAGAATTTTAATAAAAAATACAATTAATTTACTATTCGGAATCAACGATCTCCGAGCGACATTCGTGTCAACCCAGCACGTCGTAGAACTTTACCCCCTTGTTCTAATATGAAGACGTAACGCGGTCTTGTGGTTCAGAGTTCGTTGACTCCGAATAGTAAATTAATTTTATTTTTTATCGAAATTCTACTCGCTTTTTTTCCGTAATTTTTGGTATACACTAATATTTTTCACTGATAAGTAAGTATATCCATAAGTTTCATGTTATTTTATTTTGAACTGCCCTATTTATTATGTATCTTAATAAAATAAACAACAAAATACTTTTTCAGCTATTCTAATCTTAGATGTTATTCTAACAACGTTTCAGTCGATGTAATCTTCGACATTCTTCAGGTACGTCTTGTAGAACTCTGGAATCTGTACGGAATTTCAAACGGAACCCTTTATTTAATCCACGTTGGTAGCTTTCTTTCGTTTCGTCAGCTATGATCGGGTAGAAGTCTTAGGGTTAGTAATTGGTAATTGTATTCTTAATATCGTCCGAACTGGGGATTGAACCATCGACCTCCAGAAGAGTGGCTCACAACTGATTATAACTTAGAACTATTATCCGTTGCGCCACGGGTTCCGTTTGAAACTCCGTACAGATTCCCGAGTTCGACATAAAGATTCCCGAGTTCGACAAGATCCACATGAAGAAGGTCGTGGGTTACATTATGAGAACAGTATATTAATTGATGTCTAATACCTCTTAAAATTTCACAAAAATCGGAGGTGTCTGAATTTTCACGAACGGCTTTCACACTCTTTTTTACTTCCTTGCATAAAACTTAATTAAACCTAATATAGCCCACATTTGGATCCCTTACGTCTAGCAGCTATGTTCCCAAATTCATAGTGTATTAGTTTAAGTGTGAATCCTGTACATACACATATTTAAACAGATAAACATGCCTAACTTTATAGAGGTATAAAGTTTTTTTAAAAATTAGAATTAAAATGATTCAGGAGTGGGAACCGGCGTTTCTTCTAACAAAATAGTAAAACAGAGTGGTTGAATCTACGAAAAGAAATGAGAAACTCTACTTTCTTGATTAACGATCAAATTAGGTCATTAATAGATTTCATAATAGTAAATCCTTTGTTAGATTATTATTTTTATAATCAAATCGTTCGTCTTAAAACTGTGTAAATATGAATATAATTCCCGTGAGAGTAACAACTGCTGTTTTGTACTTACAAAAATGAAAGGCAATGTTTATGTTCGCCATTTTAATTTTTTTTAAACACACTACAGAACAAACTGTTTAATTCCGCCTCCGATTATCGATTTGTTATTCCGTGTACAATAAAGAGAAAAAGGATAAGTTGTTAAAAAAGAATAACTTCTTTTTTTTTTTAATTCAACGTTCAAGATCAGATTCTTATTAAATAATAACGATTCGAAAAATTAAAAACGAAGATAATCGATGAATTATTGTCGCAAAGTTTTATTTTGTTTATTGATTTTTTATTACAGAAGAACACAAAACATTCAAGCCAAACGTTCAAGTTTTGCTTAAAAGATTTGTCGAAGATTCTGTTGTTTAATAAATTGCCAATGATTTCCTTATTTTGACATTTTGCCAATTTATTAAATAAAAGAAATTAGCAATGTTAAAAAGTGGGCGTGGCTTATACGGACTATATATTTCTAACGGATATATCATAATATCTGATTGGGCGTTTCAGTTAAAATTTGATTGTGTTTGAGAGATAATAGTCGAAGGTGAATCTCTAAGAAAATATTTTATTACGTCTGAAAAATAAATATTAAAATGAAGACTGTCCTGACGGCGGCTAAAAACACAAATTCAGTGAAATTTGAAATTTAAAAAGATGAATTAAAAATACTGAAAGATAAATGTTAGTTTTCCGGAACTGCTCCAAAGATAATTAGTAAATAAAAGTTTTGAAATACTGAATTCATAAAAAGAATTACTTACTTTTTATTAAAATTGCATAATTATCCAAAAAAGTAACATTAACATTAGAATTTAGTCATTTTAAGAGAGTTAATGAAATGGCCACCGAGATTTAGAGAAATATGGAAGACTATAATCACTTTATTTTTTTATTTTATACAGAAGGTATGGTTTCGTAATAGATCGGTTCAGTTTATTTTATGTAACATGTTTTTTTTATATCGTCTGCTTCCTTCAATTTGTTTGTTTTTCTTTGCTTTCCGATCGTCTGCATTCTTCATATTTTCTGTCTGACCTGTAACTCGTTTACGCAAAATTAAATATTTAAACAATAAAACAGAATTGATTAAAAAAACTTTAGCAATTGCATTAGTGAAATTATTCTTAAACGTGTTGTAACGATAATTATTTTTTTTAATTAAAAACTAAAAGCGCATTCTACGCGTGAAAAAATAAAGTAAATTTGATGACTATATTCACTGAGAAAAAATAACCAAAGCAATTATTTATTAATTATAAAATAGAATGCCAATTTGATAGAAAATAATTATTTATTAATGAAAAAATTATAAAAATACTTAGATGTTATTCTTCCAAATGATGTAGATTTATCTCTTGAAAATGAAACTGACGCGGTTTTCGGATCTCTGAAAATAAGTATTGATGTCGAGTGCAATTCCCGTCAATGTCATTCCGTAGAATTTGAAGTAAGACGTTTGTGAAATTTAGTCCAAAATTTAATATATTTTTTCAGCACTGCCCACTGTTTTAATTATATCATTTTTTTTTGTTTTCATGATAAAAACAAAACTTACACTAATGACTGCACTTTAATATGCAAAAAGGAACTATTATAAAATCGCGTCCTAAAATTACACGTAAAATGTTCGTATAAAGATATTAGACTAATATTTATGAGATTATTTTATTTTTCTTGTGAAAATATTAAATAAACAATGCTTTATTAAATGATAATATCGTTAATTCGATAAATGATTTTTTCTTCGAGTTATATTGATTTTATTAACACGGAATCTAGTGCTTATTTTGTAATATATAATCACTATATTTAAAAAGATTTTTTTTGCTAACATCTACGGTGTGTTATTTTCATAAAAATGAAATTAAAAAAATAATTTGTTTTATTTTTAGTACCTTGACATATAACTTTAGTAAATGGTGTTTTGTTTTACACGAAATAATACAATTTCACTGAGTTTCCTAATTCAATAATGGGTTCATTATGTTCCGTAATCATTAATTAATAAATATTGAATTTTTATTAAAAATTAGTTGATTTCCTGTATTTTAGTTCATTTTTAAATGAAATGAGTGATCAAATTCTTTTATTTGCTATTGGCCATTCATTTTGCCAACACCTAAAAGAATCTCTCTCTCTCTCTCTCTCTCCCTCTCTCTCTCTCTCTATTCAACTCCGGGTTAAATATTATTAGTTCCTGTTGAGATATTCCCTTTTGTTTATCATGGACTATTTCAATAATTTTATTCTTTCGGTTCTTCAGTATTCCCTTCGACTGTTAATAAACAACGAGAGAGATGGTGGGGGTGGATAGACACTGTATAAAACAGGAGCGTGGGAACAACATACAGTAAGAAATGTGTCACCTGATTAGTTAATTGCAAATTACAGCTTTTAGAAAAAAATAAAATGGAAGTTTGACATAATAGCATTAACCGAAAACAGAAGGAGGGCTTAATCGTAATAATAACTAATAATAATAAAAAGTAAAAGAAAAGAATAAACACGTATGCAAATTTAAATGTTATCATCAAAGAAGAGAGGCTTACTCTCAATAATATCTGATAATAATAAAAAAGAAAGGAAAAAATTACTTTCACTTTTAATATAGCCACATAAATAGTTCATTATTATTAAACCAGAAGGAAGAGGGAGAGAGAGTTTAGTCTTTTCTTATCAATAGAGAAAGAGAGGGTGAGTTTTGTCTTTTTCTCATCGATTAGTTTCGTTTCAATGATTTCAAGTATTATTATTTTTTTATTATCATTATTATTATGATTATTATCATTATTACTGTTACTACCACCACAAGTTCTTGTTATTTTTAGGTTGAAGTAAAAGTTCTTTGTTGACGCGTGCTTCCCTAGTTGCAATCTTTTATTTAAACAATCACTAGACGTACCCGTGACCCGTTGGGGCACAACCACTGCCAAAATTGATTCTACTTTGATTTCATTAGAAAATTCATAGACTGGAGCGAGCGGCGTGCAGGCGGCGGGGCGTGGCAGTGACCCCTGACATCCAAATTAGAGAGCAGGCATGCAATCATATTCAAACTATCTCCCTTTGTAATCATATTTTTCACTCTTTAAACTGTAGTCTTTGGGGCATGCAATCAAAGAGTTGTTCTCGGGCATCCACCTGACCTCTGCACTGCAGGCCAGTCTCTCTGGTTGTTTTCCTAGTGATAATTCGAAAACTACAATAGGAAGTGTAAGAGTTATCGCAGTGGAGGGCTTAAATTACTGTCGATAAGTGCTTATCGGTTTCTGTCAAAATCACTTGGACAAAGACTTCATAACAACTCTGCTGTTTGTACGTGACAGGTTTTTCCAACAAAACGATTTTTCTTTAAAGAATTTCAATCAAAATGATATTCCATTTTTTCTTGTACATATTATAATCATTACCGGTAGCGTACGTTTCATGTATCATACACTCTTCGAAAACAATACCTTTTAACATTTTTCTCAATAGCGTGTGTCATCTATTACTAATGGAGATTTGGTACCTGTCTGTATAAAGTCGAAGCTATACTATCGCTTCTATTAATTGTATTATTGTACTTTTTTAATGCTCAATTCAGTTTACTATTCTATTTCAGATTAATGTACTATCTTTCAATGCTCACTTCAGGGGGTGTAGTGTAGTATATTTTTATATGTACTAACAAGTCATCGCTTATTAAGGCCAAAGGCAACTCGAGGATGATGGTTAATGAGTTTGTGACGTGGATGGTGAAACAATACCATGAGGATTGGTAAAGATGGCTGAAACTGGACAATATTAGATTATTTAAGAGGACGGCTCAACAAGAATTTGTTAACATTGGACTTAAAAACGATCATGTTGTAGTCAGTTGAGAAGCAGCCCCATGGTATGGGTTCTACAGAGCAGAGGGAGAAAGAGAAATTATTTTCAGTGGTTATAACTAGACGAGGGTTTGTTGTAAATATTTTTTAGAGGAGAACTATAGATTATAGCTATGGTCGTTCGTCATAATACTATCATCCCAGACATTACCGCCTCCTTTTTTTAGTGGGGGGTAGTGTAGTATTTGTTCAGTGTCATGATACCATCCTCACAAGCATTACCTCTTTTTTGTTGTTTAGTGGGGGGTAGAGTAGTATCTGGTCTGATGTCATGCGACTATCCTCTCTGGCATTACCTCATCCATTGGGGAAGGCGGATACTCTAGTATATATTCGTTTGTCATGATACCACCCTTCCAGATATTTCCACTTTCTTTTTATTTGGGGAAGAGGGTAGTCTAATATTTGTTCTGTTGTCATGCTACCATCCATCCAAGCATTAACTTTTTGTGGAGGTAGTGTAGTATCTTTTCTGTTGTCATAGGACCATCCTTGCGGCCATTACCTCCTCCTTTTGGGTGGATTGTGTAGTACCTATTTAGCTTTGTCATGAGACCATCCTCACAGGCATTATCTCCTCCTTTGGAGTTAGTGTATTATCTGTTCTTTGGTCATATCGTATGACTATCTTCACATGTATTATCTTCTCCTTTGGGGGGTTGTCTAGTATATGTTCGTTCGTCATCATACCATCTTCCCAGATTACCTCCTCTTTTGGGGCAGTGTAGTATATGCTCATTCGTCATGATATCATCCTCAAGGTTAGCAAAAGTATGCGACTGAAAGGAACATACATTTGCTAGCTCAAATACTTTTTATTTCCTGCGTGTGATTCGATCAATATCTATATTTAGAATCCCTGTTTTTTTGTGATAATCTATTTCAACCGCAAACAGCTGTTTCTTCAGAACTATAAAATTACGTTCTTAAGAATGTTTTAAAAGACAATCCCTAAAATTCGTGAATGATCATGTCTCTTTGCAAACTAACGAAAATGGTTTCAAAGTAAGAAAAACAATATATATATATATATATATATATATATATTATTGTTATTATTATTATTATTATTATTATTTGTATCTGTGTTTATTTCTGTAATAACTGTTTTTTTAGTTAAATAATATTAATGTTTTGTTTGACTTCTATTTTTGATGTTATGGAATCGGTGCTGAAAAATAGACATATTGGTATTAATAAAAAAAAAAGTAGTTCGTCATAAAAACAATTGTACGCCAGAAGATTGTGTAGATGTTGAATTCATGGAAATGATATAAATAATGTTATAAATTCATTTATTTAAATTAATTTTTTATCTCTCTCTCTCTCTCTCTCTCTCTCTCTCTCTCTCTCTCTCTCTCTCTCTCTCTCTCTTTCTCATATATATATATATATATATATATATATATATATATATATGTATATATATATATATATATGGGGATAAAATTCTCAATATATCGTAAAATAAAAAATTCTGGAGACAAAATGTATGAAAGACAGAAAGAAAAAACAATGAAAAACATTTCGTATTTATTTCAAGACATTCTCAAGATGACTGATTTTAATACAATATTTGAAAATACGTGGTGTGTCTATGACACGAAAATATTTTTTTCTTTTTTCTTTTTGAACGAAACGCAAACGTTAGAATTTAAAATATGTAGTGCGTTTGTGAATTCATGTATATGTTTTCTTCAGCAAACTTATACTAACGACATTTTTTAATTCTAATGTCTATACTTCGTTCGAAAAAAAATCATTCTTTTATTGTCACAGACGAACCACGTATTTTCAAATCCATCATCTTGAGAAAGTTTCGAAATAAAGACGAAACGCTGATGAATACATTAAAAGTTTTTGGGTTTTCCTTTTATCATTTTCCATTACGTTGGATTATTACTTTCATTATTATCATATATATATATATATATATATATATATATATATATATATATATGATAATAATGAAAATATTAATATATATATATATATATATATATATATATATATATACGCGCATAATTTAGTCATTCACAGACAGCTGTCATGTTGCATCACGACTCATCAGGGGAAAATTACATCATGTTTAAATGAATTTTATTAATTTAGTTACATTTTACGATACTGATAGCTGAAAGAACTCAATTTTGTACGGACGAGTATCGTGTTACGCCAAGTGGAAAACACTATTTCTTCTAGCAGAGTGTCCCACCATAAGGGGGGAAGCGTAAGCAGTTATTCTGCATCTCCCATTTATCCATAAAGTAAATTTAAAAGCGATATTAAATTGTTAATGCATGCAAATGTTAATATTCTTAATCTGATTTAATGCGTTTTCTCCTGCGGCGCCTATTGGCCTTGAACCATTTGCTTAACACAGTTGTTTGTGCCCTGAACAAAATTAAGAGAAACCGGGCCATACTGCTATAAAGGAAGACACGTCTGAGATAATTAGTAAGTTTACATTACGCTGGTTCAGGGCCACATGGTATCTGATTCTGTTCCAATGATACCAAACCCTTTATAATTGTATCAGCTATTTCTCGATGTGGAGAGGAAGAGAATTAAACTTTTTGATGGAAGGTTCCGCTCTAGAAAGATAACATTCTTGCCTACTAGGCGACACAGTCACCGCCTGTTGCAAGTGAAGAGTTAACATACAAACCGAAAAACATAACAAAACAACCATTATTATTCTGTTATTTGAAATCGGGGTTTCTCTCTGTTCAAAGCGCCCAAACAATGGAAATATTACAACTCCGGTTCTCCTTAGATCATCGGGTAAGCAACGTTAAGCTTGGCCAGTACTTTGATGGGTGACCATTTGGCAGTACCATGTTCTTTTTATACTAATGAGTCACTACTTACCAAGGCAAAAGCTTCCACTCCTCCTTTTACATGAAACTAAATATAGCCCATATTTTACACCTTTACGCCTAGCAGTTGTGTTCCAAAACTCATAGTGCTCGGTTAATTAGTTTATGAGTGAATTCTATACAAACAAATATATGTATACCTATCTTTGTATAAATAGATATATACTTTTCAAACTCACTTTTTCCCGATTTAAACTTTAGTTCGATGGCTGATCCAACGGGTCACTTTTTGAAACCGTTTCTGAATACTCCAGTTAGTTTCTGGGAACATTCGTTCTTTTGTATCGTTCTTCTTCTTTTCGGAGTATATTCTTTCTTCATCGACATTTTTTTATTCTTATATAATAAAAGTAAACGTACGTGTATCCGGTTCGTTTCAATAATCATGCATGCAAATTTAATTCATGAGCAGAGACGGAGAGGCTTAATCTTAATAACTGATAATTTTTTTTTTAATAAAAAGTAAAGAACAATCACGTATGCAAATGTAATTTTTATAGGCAAAAAGTGAAGGCTTAATCTTAATAATAATAATAATAATAATAATAATAATAATAATAATAATAATAATAATAATAATAAGAAGAAGAAGAAGAAGAAGAAGAAGAAGAATTTCTTTCATTTTTAATATAGACACAAAACATTATTGGAAAGAAAAAAAAATAACATTTCGTTTGATTGACTGACTTTTTGTTGAAAAAAAACTTTCATTTTTTTTAATTTAATTTTTTGCCTTTTTCTTATCGATTAGTTTAATATTCTCATCAACTAGTTTTATGTTCTCATCGATTAGTTTTGTTTTCTTATCGATTAGTTTTGTCTTCTCACTGATTAGTTTTGTCTTCTTATCAACTAGATGTGTCTTCTTATCGATTAGTTTGTCTACTTTTTTATTGATTAGTTTCGTTTCCAAGTAGTGAATAGGAATTAAATTGCGAAGCGATAGTGAGCCCGTACTGAATAATTTGCCGATTCGTGCCTATTTTGGTCATTAATCTTTTTTTTTCCGTGCCCTTTCCAAGCAATTAGAGGCGCGAGAATGTGTAGAGTTCAGCAGACCTGAAAAACGAACCCGGCGAACTGATTATGTTTGCGCAGACCTTTTTTCTTTCTTTTTTTTTTTTTGTTTGCAGTGAAGAAAACACACGAATCCATGTGTGTCTGTCTTTGCGTTCTGCTTCATTATCAGAGCTCAATCGGGTCAGGCATTTCCCCTATTTTGTTACTGGTATGTGTAGACAGTAAACACTCATAACCCGAACCAGAACCAACACCACCACCTCACTTTGCACTATCTGTTACATTCTATTACGAGATGGTATCGGAAAGTTCCTGGACTGTACGCGAAGCTACTCTTCAACACATGCCCAAACAATTCCTAGTCTATTCCTATGGCCAACCACAGCTTAAATCAGGACAATGCCAAGAGAGGGGTGTTGTCAAAGTCATTGACAATTTTGCTCATCGTATCCAAGTATGCTTATCATTGAACAGCGACAAAACAAAGACTGTTGGAAATTCATGACTGAAACTTAGTGGACAAGTCAGACATAGACTGAAATTAATCATACCAAATATGGTTTGATTGAAAAACGGATTGAGAATGTTATCAACGATAACATTTGTTGACATTTGTGTGGGGTACCTGTAGTTAAAGTTTTACCTTACTATGTGAATATCGGGAGAGTTTTGTGGTAATGTATTTTTTTCTCATAAAGATCTGATTTTATTCTTTAAGCATCAGCTTAAAGTTAATAATAACTGTGATATGAAATTACTAGCACTGTCGTAAAAAATAGAGTCAAATCGGAGTATTCGTTCCCCGTTGTGGTAATATATCTTTTTCTCATCAAGATACGATTTTATTCTTTAAGTATCACCTTGAAGGTAATAATAACCGTGATAGAAAAATGTGTGCGAGTTGCGAAACTAGTCGTAAAAAATGGAGCCTCGTTTGTGTATAGCACATGCTATCCTTGGTTATCTGTAACTCTAGCTCAGTTGCCAGACTTTGATTCTTTGCTAGTTGAATGAATGAGTCCTGCCCCTTCACTGTTTTGTTATTTAGATCTCTTCCAAGATTCCAATATCCCCACAGTCTGATTTACCCTATTAATGTTTTATTATCTTGGAAGAATATAATATCAATCCCACACCCAAAGAAACCGACTCCTACTTAGACTCGACCTGTTTTTTGTGGTCCTTTTACCGGAAAACATTGGGCGTTTCACCCCCTGGAAGGTGGGAGGTCTTACTGGCGTGCTCCTGATATTGTTTGATTATATCTTGTTCTGCTTTGTTTTCTTTTTTATTATTCCAGCCAACCCCCTCATCAATATTTGAAAAAAAATGATGTATCATTATCGTAGATATTTGTAAGTATGGCACGCCTATAGGGTGGATGTGATGTTAAGGGGGGAGACATGTGCGACGGTGATGGATGCATTTTGATGCCGACGGTCTATTGTAACAAACGTATGGGTCAATATATGTGACAAAGAATCTGATAGGCAGCGGTTTACTAACAAACCGATCATCCCACAAATGTGTGACTCTGGGGGTAATTATCTATTAGTAGCTGTGTTTAACCGACGTTGCCCGTTAGTTTATTTACTTGTAATTTGCTTTTCTTGAGTTTTTTTTTGTTTCCAAAACTTGACTTGTTTATTGTAATGAGCAGGGAGTAACTATGTATGGATAAATACAGCGGACAAAGTATTTTCTGAAATGAATTAAATCGAATTACAGTTCACACATGCTGCAACAATCCACAAGAACAACTGACGAACCAGAATCACATATTGGTTTTGTAGGAAGAAAGCTATTGATAACAAAAAACGATAAAAAGACCGACTTTACTTTATACATACATGATAAATGAAGGCTATGTGAGAATATATTATAAAATAAAAATAAGCTTTTAATGCATAGAAACTCATTAGTAATGGAAATTAAGAATTGTTTGTTTTTTTCAGGATTTGAGATTTCAAAACTTCAAAAGCAACAAGCAGATTTGGTCCTTTTTAGTTATACAATCTATTCGATCCATATTCATCTATATGATAAAAGTGAACATACGTGTGTCCGGTTCGCTTCAGTAATTACGTATGCAGATTTATTTTTGATAAACAAAGAAGAGGAGACTTAATCTAAAAAATAGCTGATAATAATAAAAAGAAAAAGAAGAATAATCACGCATGCAAATTTATTTTTATGAGAAAAAAAGTGGAGGCTTAATCTTTCAAATAACTGATAAATGAAAGTAAAGAATCTTTTTCACGTCTAGACACAGAAGTGTTCTTTTAGTTGTATTATTAGTAGTAATAGTTGTATTAGTATTGTTATATTTAATAATTTGGCAACGATTTTTTCCAGTTGCAACAGAAAGCGAGAAAGAATGTGAGAGTGAGAGAGAGAGAGAGAGTTTTAAAAGAAGATTTAAGTCTTTTATTTTGTAAGCTATGCTCATCCCGAGCAACGCTGGGTAACCGTGCTACTTTGAAATCATTTTTTCTCTCGTTTGGTATTTTTTTTTTTAGATGAGAATTGATAATTTGGATTATTCGATCGACCCGATGATTAAATAAAGGATTCCGTTCGCAATTCTGCACAGATTATCCAGTTCTTCATCTAACCTCCTGAGTTCGAAAAGGAACACCTGAAGAAGGTCGGCTGTTAAATCGGGTGAAACGTTGTGAAAATAATAAGCGAGATGAGAATGGTAGTTCGACTACGGCATACTTACGTTGACTGAACGGTTCTCGTTAGATCACCGAAGTTAAGCGCCGTTGAGCCTGTACTAAATGGGTGACTATTTGGAAATACTAGGCGCTGTATGTATGGGACGGCGACACAACTGACACACCTAGCTATGGGCAAATAACGTCGCCAACTCGCAGTGCATGGTGTAGCGACTGGTGCACAATCCCTGAATGACCTATGAGGTGGAAGGAAACCGGGGATGAGTTCCTCCTCCATGAGTAATCAAAAGCCCTGATGATGATGATGAGGAGGAATCCAAATACAGCATCATTCCCCCAAAATACCACTTGACGCACTCCTCTCTTGCCACTGCCACGATTTTGTATGTGATGACCCTCTGCAGTTCAGGAATAGTCTGGGGATTATTTTGATGATTCAAAAAAAATCTGGGAAGTTACGGTTCGGTAAATGTAAAGCTTATTCAGGATCATACATCCTACTACTTAGGGTATCACCACAGTGTTACTGCATCGATCCCAACGCGTCAGTTAACGTGTGGGGAGGTGCCCCATACTCTTGAAACCATTGTTCACCCCTCGCAACATTTCAATTGCGCAAGGCTGCCTTTTAACGACCACAGAGGTAAATATTTTGGAGCATATCATTGAGTGACTGTTTGATGGATACATCGTGATTAATCTGTTAGATACTAGTGGGTACGTTTGTTTTAGTACAGTCTTTGTTTTATTGCCGTACAATTATATGCGGGGCACTTTGATGATTGTCTCAGCAGTAGGAAGAAGGTATGATCCTGAATGGGCTTCACAATCACCGAACTACCCCCTTGAGATTTTTATCGGTGGGGTTATCTCAAAGTAATGTCTAGCAAAGCAATCCTCAAACAATCCCTGAACTGTAGAAGTACATCATAGCTAAAATCAGGACAGTCCCAGGTGGGAGTGGCTCGGAGTTATTGATAACTTTGCACGTCGTGTCCAGGTGTGCTTATCATTGAATGGCAAAAGAATATAAGAAATTCATGCGTGAAACTTGGTGTATTCCATGAGTGGTATTATTTCGGGGCGCGGGAGATGGCACTATTTAATACAAATTCGTTTCTTTGAAATGTCCATTACTTCATTAATTACGCAATATTTGTCCATGAAAAGTCCCCATATTGTGTTACCATTTTAATCTTCGTGTGTTGGGATAGATATCCTGGAAGTTTCATGCTGATGCCAGAGATGAGGCTAAATTACAAAATGTGAACGTTGTGGCGTTAACCTTTTACTATCTCATCTAATAATGTCAGATAAAAAAGTTAAAGCAGAAAATGTCCTATATCAAAATGATCCTTTATCTCAAGATATATTCACGGAACTTTTACGATCCTTATTCTAGCACATTTCAAACTGTCATTATGTATATATATATATATATATATATATATATATATATATATATATATATATATATATATATATAATTACAGAAGATTAGAACAACATCGGTACACGTTGATTTCAAATCTAAACAAGGGGGACCTATAATTGATCTCCTTTACCGGACTCTCTTCCGCCTCTGATTTACCAAAAACATGAAGGATCTAAGTGTCCCCGATAGTCAATGATATTATCTTAAAAGTAGAGTAAGAGCTAAATATGTTTTATTGTTTTGTATAATGTACTCTGTTGTCTTTCATAATTGTCAACTGTAAATAAATGTGTAAACTGTACCTTTGGTCATAGCTTTTCGTTTTAATGATGGATATGTTTTGCATATATGCTTAATGCATGAGTTGCGAATAAAAATAACATATAGTCTAACATTAATATTACTTAGTGACCCTATGTATATATGTGACATTAAACTACATCGGGTGGTGAATCCCCAATTTAGGAGCGTCGGGAAATGTGGAGTCAGCCCTAAGTTATCATTGCTCCCAGGTCTACTCCGACTCGATGTGTGAATACATTTCAGGTTAAGTAGAACCTGTCGATTGCAGACTGTTTATTTACAAAATATATGAATACAAAAGAAAGTAATGTATAAATGTGAGGATATTCAGAACTTGAAGCATAAAAACTTTTATAAATGGCCCCAAAAGGGGTGATAAGCCGTAAAACAAAATAAGTAAATAAAAGCAGGAAGTATCGGGCTTAATTACTTCCGCCAAGGAGGTTATGTTTTCAGTCGAGTTTGTTTGGTTGTGTACAGACAGAGTCCACATCGCTTGACCAATCGTCACCAAACTAGGTCAAAATATCGGGCATGATCTAACTTAGAACTGATTTCATTTTGAGATATCTAGGTTAAAGACGAAGGAAAAGGTCAAATTCGCACTTTTGGCGATAACTTTGGTCCTGTTCATTGTAGAGACTCGCTAGTTGGCCCATATTGTAGCCAATGAAGCCTAGCATCTTATATGACTTTGACATGTTTGACGAAATTTCAAATTCCGATTCTTTTCAAATTCGATGTATGCATCTGATGCTTTTTAATACACTATGCAACATTTCAGCCTGATCAGATAAATCGTTTTTTGAGTTATCAACGTTTCCATGGAATAACTTCGAGAATACTTGATACAATACGAAGAAGTAAGGCCCAGATAAGACTTTGGTCTGTTCTTACGTTGTCAGAGGCGATATGCAGTCTTACGACTGACTTGTTTTATATTTTCATTTTTTATAACCAGATTTATTCATTGGACTTTGAAACTTGACGTATCTTTATTTATGTTACTAGCAGGGTCACTCGGCGTTGTCCGGGGCATAAACAAAACATAGAAGAGTTAAAAATTGTGTGTAACATCTTTCTTTTAAAACTTCTCTCTCTCTCTCTCTCTCTCTCTCTCTCTCTCTCTCTCTCTCTCTCTCTCTTTCTCTCTCTTTCTCTCTCCGTCGACCTCGCTTCATAAAATTCTCTATCTTTCTCACTGTATCGCCCTCCCTCGATACCTATCTTTCCTCAACACCTTTTTGCCTTTCTCCCTCCCTCCTCTCTTCTTCTTCTTCTGACCTTTACCCTCTCTTGTTTTAATGTATTAAAATAACAATAAAAATATGAAGAATTCATCCGACCTTTCAATTTTAAATTTATTGCTCCCGGGTAACGCCGAGATTCTTGCTTTCCTCTTTTCCCCCTTAAACACCACAATGAAAAGCATTTTTAATGCATCAAAAATAATTAAAATGTAAGAAATTCACCTCACCTTTCAGTTTTAAAGTTATTGCTCTCGGGCAGCGCCGAGTTTATTGTCTCCCCTCTCGACACTATAATAAAATACATCTGTTTTAATGTATTTTCGAACAACGCTAAGTTTTTGTGCCCCCCTCTTGAACAACTTAATGAAGCGAATATTTGTTTTAATACATTCCCGGACAACGTCCGCAGATTACACAGTTTTCGAAGTTCACTAAACTTGTGCATTCTCGTTGCGTTTACTCGACCTATTGAACCGGTCATGCCGTTTCCTCTTCGGCATATGTTTATTGCCAACAATAACCTTAATAGAACCCATTGTTTGTTACAGTACAATGAATAGCATCTCTCTCTCCATTTTCCCTTTCTCCCACCCCTCTCCCTCCCTTACCCTCTTCCTCTTACCTCTCCCCCTGTTCGTCACCCTTTCGCTTACACTCTCCCTATCTTTGTTTATTAATTTTGGCAAAAACTCTAGCCCTGCACGCTTTTTTAATTAATCAAAAACAAAGAAAATAGGATTCTACTTTTTAGGCGATTACATGTAAACAGCCTGAAAAAAGTTGGCGGTACAAAGAAAACCAATATTTTAGACTTTAGAGTGGATGATCAGTTTGTCATATAAATCTAACATAAAATTATCACCCACTTCCGGGCCATATGAATTTATTTTATCGAAAGTGATCTCTCACTCTAAAATATTGTTCTTTTTTAAATTTCTTTTAACGGAATACTTCAAGTTGTTTATATGTACAAAATTTTTTCGAAAAAATAGCACAGAGTGCAAGGCTCCAATAATACCGATGTTTTCCATTTTACCCTTCTCTGCCTTGTTTCGATGACACCCTAAACAATCTTTCACATGTTTCCCTGGCCCGCGATTATAAGAGTTCACAGCCGCAGTTTCCCCATCTCAATCGAACCCTATTCCCCATATCTAGATCTCCCCTATCTCTCTATCCCCCTCTTCCTCCTCTATCTCATTCTCTCACCTCCATCCACTCAATCGTTACTCCCCATTTCCCTTATTTTCACATATATTCCCGCCTCTTCGTTTATCACTCGTAATCTTTATGATTCAACTCTTTCACATTTGAAATTCCTCTTGTCCGTCGGCTTGTCAGCCTTCTTTTTCCTGAGTCAGGATTACAGGTTCTGCTCCGTGTTATATATATATATATATATATATATATATATATATATATATATATATATATATATAATCTTTTTAAAAAAGCATACACCCACAAACTCACCCCGATTCCTCCCGTGGTTTATAACGATACTTTAGTGTCTTCTTTCGCCAGCCACGGGTTCACTCGCCTTGCAGCGGTTTGTTGGGATATTTTATTGCTATCAGTGAGTTTTTTGTTTGTTTTTATGGGGGGGGGGGGTCCACAGATTGTGCCGTTTCACCGTTGCCACGTCCTTTGGTCATATTTGAACTAGCGTTCCCACCCTTAGGGCCGTCGTCAGTATACGCATGCGCACACGGAAGTGCAAAATAAATAGTTCAGAAATCATTATTTGCTGAAAAGAGAACATAATAACAGGCGAGAAGAACAACGAAATCAATCAAATTTTGTTGTTTGCTTCCGTCAACTCAATGCTATATCTTTAATTCAATAGTCTCATTTACAAGTCGTTTTCATTTATTTTAATTAAGAAATTCTTTCTTTTCAAGAAGATAAATTCCTCATTCACAAATAATACACACATTATATATCTAAATGAATAAATACGAAAGTTGTTTTTTTCATTTATCACACTTTTATTACCATCAAAACATCTCACCGTTATTTAAATCAATCATGCGGCATCATATATTGAAATCTGTATAGTACAGATAAAATAGCCAAAGCCAGCTATTTGAATGCCTAATTCGCATAACTATTTTTTGAACACTTCATAATAAATTAATATTTGGTGTTATTCATTTGTAATTTTATTGTACTATTTTACTTATATATATACAATAGTTTTGTCGATATTAACAGTAATTAATTAAATTGGTTTAATAAAGTAAGGATGAATTACTATAACCATTCTTAAAATATTTGTTGATAAATTTTCAAGGGATGTGAGTTAAATTTAACTAACATCAGTGGCTAGAAAGAAAGATATACCGACTAGGCATAGGCAAGACGAGCTCATGAAGAGGGGAATAAATATTCATGTTTATCTATGTAAATAAATGTGAACGTTTTTGTTTCACATTCACAAAAACTTATGAATTAAATGTATATTATTTAATTTTTTTGTTTCAAGTATTTCAAGTGGCCAACTTTGTAAAACAAAGCCAGCTAGTATAATATATTATATATATATATATATATATATATATATATATATATATATATATATATATATATATATATATATATTAAAGCAAACATTGTTAAAAAAATAACAGAATTCGACTGTTTAATTACATCTTTTTTATTTTTTCAATCTTTTTGTGTTAAAATAATTTTTAAAAATAATATATGTTCAATATATATAACGAACGTTTATGATTCTTCGTCGAATCATATTCAGGTGACAAAAACAAATGAACAAAAAAGCTGGAGAAAAAAAAAGATTTTCAAAGAGCAGCAAGAAAACTCATGTCAAGTCAGTGAGAAGCCAAAAGACCGGACTCACACATTTCATGAAAAGACGTTAACAATTTAAATTTCTGAACGCCAGAATTAGTGTCACACGATTAATGTTAACACAAAAACGATTATTAGAAAAAAAAATTAATTAAAAAGGTATAATTAAATAAAAGAATTATGTTATTTTAAACAATGTTTGCTTAAATAAAAGACTGCTACTTAAATACACACATTATATATATATATATATATATATATATATATATATATATATATATATATATATATACTAATAAAGTACCCGTCCCAGTACGGGTAAAATTAATTCTGTAAATAGAACAATTTCACACCATTTTCATGTCTCCCTAGGAATTTTAAAATCAAGATATTGTGTTAATAAACCTTATGTCTAGAAATTATATTCTAATTTTGATCAAAATCGATTACATAATTTGGATTCTTGAAAATGTCTCAAATTTAAGGCTTAAGCTTAAGCCGACTTAAAAAGAGATTTGAATTTAGGGAATCTTGCTTAATTGGTGTCAAATGATTATAATTAAACTTAATGCAAATCTGATATATTTGAATTTTCTTGTGTCCATATTATCCCTCTAAAATCTCTTTAAAATACTTAAAAGAAACTGAAATTTGGGGAACATTTATTAATTGATGTCTAATACCTATTTTTTTTAATTTCACAAAAATCAGAGATATCTAAATTTTACGAAGGGTTTCTGCCCATGTTTTACTTCTTTTGCATGAAACTAAATTAAACTAAATATAGCCTGCATTACTATTATTTACGCCTAGCAGCTGTGTTCCAAAATTCATAATACTAAAGTTAAAATATAATAAGACAATAGAATCCGAGTTTTTGTTTAAGACATTTTATTATAGTTTTTTCCAAACGGCTGTTTCGTCCGTATTAAATCACGATTTTGTCCTTGTTCGTCAAAAAAAAATATGTTTAATCGGTCTCATAAGTGGTTGTTATTAAATGCGAAAAAACGAAATTCTCTAATAAATATCTATAATTTTTACTATTTCATGTACATATACACATACATAAATAATATCATACGGTAACATAATATATTTTTCAGTGTGTGACTGTCGGGATGGTTTGTATCGTCATAGATTAATGATACAAATACGTCCGACGGTGGCTTTGTTATTGTCGGGATGAGATATGATTCTGTTCAGTCATAGGAGGTCCATCCTCCCAGGCTTTACTTTCTTTTTGAGAAGTGGTTAGTATATTGCGAACCACCTGAGATGCCCCTACCAGAGAATGCTGAAAGGGCTGTTCAGGTAATATTTGTAGGCCAGTGTGCGCTTATCTGCTGAAATACGTAGGGGCGTCCGGTGGCGATCTCGTCTATCCAGGGTTTCACCACGCTCCTCAGCACCTCCTGGTAGATCGTTTACTTTTTGTCAAGTGTCAGATTTGGCTGCTACCCTCTGTAGATATTGTGTGCATGCGCTGTTTCACATCATGATTATATTTTTTTTTCTTGAGTAGGTGTTCCTACTTACCTCCACACGAGGGCAAAGTTAGACACAAGGTCGGTTTTTTAATATGGGGGGAAAAATAGCTCCCTTCCAAAAAGGGTCAATCTGGATTGGAACAAAAATGGGAGTTCTTGACTGACCGAGAGCAGAGTAAACTAAGTGTAGCATCAGAACAGATACTACACTTTCTTCCTAGCCAAAATGGCTCAACTTTTGACACTCATTCCGACAGTGGCTGAAGTATAATTCTGTTCAGTCCTCAAACGTCCACCCTTCCCAAGATTTATCTTTTTCTCTTTTGAAAAGGGGTTAGTTTATTGCTAATCGCCTGAGCAGCACCTACCGGGGGAATGCCGACTGGGCTGCTCAGGCATTTTTTGTAGGCCAGAGTGCATTTCTCCTAGTGCGCTGACTTTTCAAAACCTCACCGACCTCGTTCTTAACCCTATGGAGAGGGGGGCTAATAAATCCTTTAAAATAGTATTTCTGCTAATCCGTTTTGAGGGTGTCATTTTTTTACCGAAAAAAAAACGAGGTAATCGCAGTCGTTGGTTTTATCTCCTGCATTCAAATATGATGTTTCCAAAATGTATGTATAAAGACTATATTCTTCATTTGTATTATTTGAATTATTCAGACTACTGTTCTCACCTTGGATGTTATTCTCATAACGTTTCGGCCGATGTATTCTCTGACCTTTTTCAGGTGAGCCTTGTCGAACTCGGGAATCTGTCCGCAATCTTCGACCTCCAGAAGACTGTCACTTAGAACTGATTACCTTTAGCACTTTTATCCGTTGCGCTACGGCTCCTTGCAGGTAAAAGTGCTAAGTAATAATCAGTTCTAAGTGGCAGTCTTCTGGGGTTAAAGGTTCAATCCTCAGTAAGGTCGATACTAAGAATACAATTACGAATTACTTCAGATTTCTACCTGGTCATGCCAGACGGAACGAGAGAAAGTTATCCCAGTGGATTACATAAAGGTTTCCGTTCGATATTCCGTACAGATTCCCGAGTTCTGCAAGACGCACCTGAAGAAGGTCGGAGGTTACATCGATCGAAACATTGTGAGCATAATAACCAAAATGAGAATAGTAGTCCGAATAATCCAAATAATCAATCCTTATCTAAAACAAAAAATGCCAAATATGTTCTTCATCTTAGTTGTCATCTTCATAATATCTCGGTCTTCCAACCCTCCGGCCTTCTTCAGGTGTCTGTCATAGTCTGGGAATTCACAACGAAACTTTTTATTTGATAAACGATTGTGTGGATGGGAGTAGGTCTATTTCATTCCGCTGTCAAATGCTATTTCAGACCATGAACATATTTTTATTCAATTACTTTAGAAATACTATATCTGTTAATCACTTGTTTTGGCGGTTATTTTTTTAGAATACGGTTAAGGAAAAAAAAACAAAGGTAATAGCAGCCGCCGGTTTTATTCCATGTATTTCAATATGTTGTTTCACAAATTGATGTATAGAAACTATATTCTTAATCTTGGTTGTCATCTTCATAACATCTCGGCCTTCCTACCCTCCGGCCTTCTTCAGGTGTCTGTCATAGTCTGGGAATTCCCAACGAAACCTTTTATTTGATAAAGGATTGTACGAGGAGAGGAGAGGGTGGGGTCCATTCATTCCGTTGTCAAATGCTTAGAGGGATTCCTGTATCAGTTCATAATCCGAGTTAATTCAGCCTTATGATTGGACGCCTCGTTTCGCGCGTTTTTCCACTGATCTCTTTATTATTTGTTCTTTTTCCTACGGCTTTCCCAACATTGTCGTCGCCATCTTGATTATTAACGCTGTTTGCATCGACGACATTCAGGATTTTATTGTTTCTTTTAGGGTTTTGTTTTTGTTTTTATTTTTGTTTTCATTAAGAAAATCTGGTTTGATAGAAATAAGATGGATCGTATCAGTAGTTCAATTAAAAGCCCTTTAAATGTGTTTTTTTTTCTATTTTAGAATGTTGAGAATGTTTTGAAATGTAAAAAGTTTCTGGATTAAAAATGTAAAATAATGTTCGCAATTTGTTTTAATGAAAAGAAAAGGTTTTAATTTTTAATGTAAAAAATGTTTAAGACATTTAAAAAAAAAACATTTTAAATGTTCAGTATTTTTAGAATTTTTTTAGAAATATTCAGAACTTTAAAACTTTAAAAATATTCCTTTTTTATGTAAAATATTTTCAGAACTTAGATTTTGTTCTGAATATTCACCTTTTTAAATGTCATGTAATGTAAAAGAAATTTTGAAAACTTTTCAAGAAAACTTTTTAAACTGTGTTTATTTTTTATGCAAAAAAATGTTCATCATCGGGTTAAATTTATATTCAGAACTTTTCAAAAAAAATTAATTATTCATTTATATGTAAAAGATGTTCAGAACTTTTTTTTTTAAATATTCACCTTTTTAAATGTAAAAATTGTTCAGGGCCGTAACATAAAAGTTGTAATGTAAAATATGTTCAGAACTTGAAGAAAAATTCATTTTTATGTAAAAAAATTTTTAAGAACCTTCTTTCTTTTTTAAATATTAACCCTTTTAAATGTAAAATATGTTCAGGAATTTAAAATAAAATTTTTAATTTAAAAATGCTTAGAATAAGAAAAAGTTTAATGTTAACCACAATTTTTAATTAAAAACTTTTTTAGAACTTAAATTCTTTTTTAAATATTCCGAATTTTGTAGGTGTAAAATTTGAAACTGTCTTTCAAGATAACAAGAACGATGCGTCTATCTAATATGGACGTTTTGCAATAGTAATGCTATTTCGAATTTAAATGTCACAGTCTGATGAAAATTATATTACAAAATTAAGCGTGACAGACTGTTAGACAAAGTAACAAACAGACAGCGCCTCTTATCTTTTATATAACATTAAGTCAGTCGGATTTTCAAAGTTAAACACACATAGCAATCCGTCGGTCGTATTTGATTCGAGCTAGCCTACTTTTTCGTTAGTTTACCCAACTATGTTATTGGCACGAATATATTTTATTCCTTTTTCCTGAAATACTGATTCCGACCCGATTATTATTTCAGTAGTAGCAAGTTAAAGAGATTCACTGTTGCAATGGAGACATTTCATCTTACTTAGAAATGTAAGCTTAACAGAATCGCTACTTCTCTGCTAATCTCATTCTTTTAATAAATTATTTTATGTAGTTTTTATTGGAAATACATACACAGACAACAAAATAATTTCTTAACAAGAACAGATACAACATTACGTTGACTGCATGAGTCAGGATCGTCTTTATTTTCACATTTACAAATTGTCTGTTCGCTAGACATGCATACTACTTACTTTCATTCTTTTGATTTGTATCATACATTTTAATGCATTCATTCATTTCGTATGAATCAGATCAGATTATTTCCGTGGAACGAACTGGATTCGAACTTGGCACACCCAGGTTGTCAGTCAGTGTCGTTAACCACTTAACCACCGTCACCCGTATACATTTTACTAAAATAATAATACGTTTTCATTTCCATTAATACTAAGATTTCCGCTTAGTTTCCTCATTATTTATAAGAATCGGTAAATATCGCTGCTACTGAGATCTTTTTCGTCGAGAGAAACAACAGTTCATCTCTCTTTTAGTTTGTGACGTCTAGTCGTATAGGTAATTGTAGTGATATTGTAGAGATGTTAAACTTTTTTCTTTTTGGTGGCGAAAGTAATAAAATCAATCAAAAGAACAACAAACAATTCCATTATTTGCCCTGGGATTTGATTTACTTCTTACAGTAATTTGCAGCAAGTACATCATGGTGAAATACATCTTTCCTTCTTAACTCACCGTAGGTTGGAGGAGGACTCAAAACCAACGTCTGCTAACTTCAACATCAAATCCACATATGCGAGAGCTCATTCGCGCTTTTCTGTTACATCTAAACGTTGCTTTACTATGACATTAGTTGTTTACATCGTTTAAAATAATAAATAGAACCAGTGTAAAAACAAAGGTGACAGTTTTTAATATCTCATTTTTGGGGTGCGTATCCCATCATCATCATCATCATCATCATCATCATCATCATCATCATCATCATCATCATCATCATGTGGTCGTCGAAGCGACGATGACTGTTTCTTGATGGCTATCGCCACAATTCTCCACTTGATGCTGTCTTTCGCGTAGTCTTGCCAATTACTAGTGTTGATATTCTCCATTTCCAGTTTTATTTCTTTTATTCTAATGGTTGATATAACTCCTCACGCAATCCTCTACGTGTATAAGAGTAGGATACGTCCTAATATGAAGTACTGTTGCCACATCTGGGGGGGGGGCGTACCGCCCAGAACACCCTTTCCTATATAGACAAAGTACAAAATCGACTTCGAATCTAGTGGGGAATGTCCTCTTCTTTGTTTCCATATATAGCCTCTTTCTCACAGAAGAGAGGCTGCTAGTTTTTCTTTACTTTATCGTTATGTTTATGGTAGGTGCTCGACTGAGCTCCAATCTCTTTGCCCCTCCCCGCTGTAAATTAGTCACAGCATAAACTCGTTTAGCTATAACCAATGTAAAGAATTCACCTTTCTCTCTGTGTGTACCTAAAGCTAAACGGAACTCACATGAAAAAGTTTCTTATCAATATTTTCCGGTCTTTGGACCACAATACAACGGGGATGCTTCCCGACTGACTACAGCATGGTCGTTTTCAAGTCCAATGTTAACAAATCTTGCTTGTTTCACCGATTGTTTTCCAGTCCGCTGAAGTTGTTGTTTCTTGTCTAATTGACGAACTCATTAACCCTAACCCTCGAGTGGCCTTTAGGCCTTAAAAGAGGTTACTCGTTAGTATATATACAGCAGTTTCCATCGAAGTCGTTCAGGACCCATTCTTTCCAGAAGTCCTACCAATATAAAAATATTTTATGTTGCCATGAAGCCTTCTCACTTTCGTACGATAGATATTCCATGTTTCCAACTTGGAGACGAGTTGACGAGACAATTTCTTCCGAAATAACATGTCAGTTTCTCCATAGTTTCTTCGGGATTTTCCTGTGTCCATCCTAAGCAGAACAATTTAATTAAGATTCCCATTGAAACATATCTTGACAACTGATATGAGATATTAAAGAGATTTTGAAAGAACGTTAATGTATGTGCATCTCGAGCAGCGTTAATTACATTTTTAGTAAAAAAAACTATTAGCGTCTTTAATATTATTTTTCTTTGTTTCTGTATACATAATAATAATATTAATATTTTTCCGTATAGATAATAATAAAAAATAAATTTGTCTTGTTTTCTGTATAGATGATAATATTCAAATATTTTTTTCATTTTTCTGTTTAAGTAATAATACTATTTTTCTGTATAGATGATGATATTATAATAATAATAATAATTTTGATAATAATAATAATTATTTTTATTTTTCCTTTATAGATAATGTGTAAATAAAAAATATATTTTCCTTTTTTCTCTATAGATAATAATAATAATAATGTTTTCTGTGTAGATAAAAATAATGTTTCCCTGTTTCTGTATAGACAATAATAATTTCTTTTTCAGTATAGATAACATTTTCCTTTTTTCTGTATAGATAATAATAATAATGATAATAATAATAATAATAATAATAATAATAATAATAATAATAATATATATATATATATATATATATATATATATATATATATATATATATATATATATATATATATTGCAATGAAGCCTTCTCACTTCCGTACGATAGCTATCCCATGTTTCTTCTGAAGTTTCCGGTGTCCATCCTAAGCAAAATTTCCATGCCCAACTTAGCGCTGTCCAAGATTGGTCTCCCTAGGTAGATAACGTTCTTGTATTGTGTCAGTTTTCCATCATTGATTCGAACATCGGATGCTTCTGCGTGAGAAATCTCTGAAAAAAATCTGATTTTACCTCATAAGTCGTTATTATATTGTGTTTTGTCTTCACACACGCGCTCCATATCGAGAGAGTTGTATTGAAATACACTTATTACAACTGACATTTAACCGCCTCATTTGGCATAATGGTAAGAGCAGTCTTTAATGGGCCGGCAGATCAGGGTTCAATCCTCGTTCGAGTTATACCAAAGACTTTAAAAATCGTACTTGATTCCACCTTGCTAAACACAGCCTTATAATGGGGGAAAACACCTCGTAGTTAATGAAAAGGGAGCCTTCAGATTGCCCTCGACTATTGTCGACCAATTTACTAAATTACAACTGACATAGATTTTTTGTGTTACGATATCTATTCCATGTTTTCCAAGTCGGAAAGGAGTTGACGAGACAATTGCTCGTATGGAAACATTACGGGGTTTTGGGGGGATTTTTTAGATGATTTCTTGCGTCTTTCCTAAGCAGAATTTCATTTTCCAACCAAGCGATGTCCGAGTTCTTGCATTGTGTCTTCAACGGCTCTGGTGGTTCTACTTAGTAAATCTCAGTGGCTGATGGAGGCATTCTGCCATCGCTTCTTTATAAACAAATAATCATATAGTTTCCAGCTTATTGTCCTCATCACTTTTTTTTTATTGAAATCACTCCAGACAAGGCCTGAAACAAATTAATGCAAGGAGCTAAAAGGAACGAAGGATCATTATCGCAAAGACAGGAGATGCTTATTGACCTTAGTTTTTAAATAACCAAGGCTATGGGTAGGTGGAAAGCAGTCAGCAGGAAGAGACTTCCACAAGCCTGCAGTTCTTGGGAATAAGCTACTGGAATAGGAAACTGTATTATATCGAGGTATAAAACAGCGAATGTATGAAGACCACTAGATAAACGAGTAAAATGGGCTGAAAAAAAAGGAAGCAGGGAATATACCAGACAATTTTGAATGATACATGCCATAATAGTACTTATAGAAAAGACTGAGACTAGCAACATCACATTTGTGAAAGAGAGGCTGCAGACAAGAAAAGAGTGGTGTCAACCAAATTATAAAAATATTTCTGAACGTTATGAAGATCCCCTTTAAATAGGGCAGAAATTCACCAGCCGAAATATAACATTACTCCATATAACGTCTGATTGACTAGAGTGATGATGTGTGTCTTATAAGTTATCATATTGCCTTTTGTCGTGATGTAAACACTCTATATATAGAGAGCTGTATCGAAATACACATATTACAAGATACATAAATTTCCTTTTGCGTTTCTCTAAGTAAAAGCTCATTATGCTTCAAACGAACATTAACATCCTCTTTTCCCTTCAATAAGCAGTTTTAAAATTAACAACTACCCCTATCTATTATTTAGACCTGAAATGGAAGACTTCAATCAAATCTGTTGCATCATTCTACCGATCCAGAAAGTACCTAACTCCTAACGCAATCATCTACTTTTTGAATGCTAAACTCCTTTCTGAACAACAGTATGGATTTAGGCAAGCCCGTTCTATTGTAGATATCCTAACAGTCATCTTGGAACGTATATCCGAACCCTTTGACAAGGTCTGGCATGAAAATCTTCTCCTCAAAATTAATTCGTACGTTATTACTAAACTAATATTTAATATAATCAGATCCTTCTAAGCCAAAAGAAAGATCCAGATTGTCCTCGATGGCCGTACATCTACACATTAGTGCAAGTATGCCCCAGGGGTCGATCATTGGATCGTTATTATTCCCGATTTCTATAAATGGTGCATTTGTGTACGAGACTGGTATATTTGCTGATGACACAACGCTCTATTCTCAACATGTGGGGAAAAACGAACGCACACATATGCAAGGCAATTGCTGAATTCTTAGAAAATGACCTCCAGTCTGTAGTGCAGTGGGGACATAAATGGATGATAACATGTTATGCTAAGACAAAGCTTTTTCCTTTAACAATTATAAGAAAGCTTTTAAATCACCGATTGTCATTGCTAATAGCACTCTACCTGAGAGTCACTAATTCAATCTCCTCGGCCTAACAGGTAACATCAATTGGGACAAATACATAGAAAATATTGCCAAAGCTGTTGCAAGGAAGGTGGACTCCCTCTACCGAGCTAGAAAACTTCTCACACCTGCCAGTATCTTATATCTCTACAAAGCCACCATTCATCCATGCATGGACAATTGTTGTTACATCTTGGCTGGTGAGCCAATCACTAGCCCTTCCCCCCTTTAGACAGAATCCAAAAAAGAGCTTCTAATCTAATAAGTCTTACACTATTTACAAAGCTCCAACTCCTGTCCCCTCGCTGCAATGTAGCATCCCTGTGCTTATTTTAGAAGTACTTCAATGAAATGTGCTCCGAATAACTAACTGCACTAGTGCCCCCTCGACGTAAATATTCCCGACCAACCCGTCAGTCAGCAAAATCACACTCCTTCACTGTAAGGGTAACCAGTACGAACATGCAGAAGTTTAAACGTAATATAAACAAACATCTCGCTACACAACTCACAACTTAGGATGCCCCTTTATGTATCGTCCCTAATCAACAGTATCAGTGGCAATTGGCTTGTTTGGAATGAATAAAGGTTTTTTAAAAATGAAGTACCGCTGTCATATCTGGGGAGATGCCGCTCGGGGCACACTTTCTTGTCTTGACTACGTACAAAATCGACGTCGCAATCTGCTGGGGGATGATCTCTTCTCGTCCTTGCAGCCTCTTTCACACAGAAGAGCTGTTGCTAGCCTCTTTCTATTGTATCGTTATTTTCATGGAAAGTGCTCGACTGAGCTCTAATTCCTGGTCCCCCCTCTAAAACATTCACAGCGAGAATTCGTCTACCTACAACCACAGCAAAACAAAACTTTCCTGTCTTTCTCTTTGTACTAAAAACCAAACGGAAGTTTCATGAACAAAGTTTCTTTCATAGAACGTCCCATCTGTTGAACAAGATACCACTAGTTCTTTCCCAACCGACTACAGTCTAATGTAAACAAATACTCGTTGAACCGTCCTTTTGATAATCAATTCCTCTTCAGTAATCTTCTGTCCAACTCCACCCATTGTTTCCAATCTTTTCGTGGTGCCGATCATCGTCCAACTTAAACCCTTATCCTCGAATGGCCCCGGACTTTGATAAGTGGTGAACCACCAGTAAAAAGATAAAGCTCTTAGTTGTGTTACTTATTCATGGACTTACACACCACCTACACTATTTAACTCCCACCAATCAATTTCTAGTTTTGATATTCCTCCATTTCAAGTTTGTTTTTTTTACTCTATCTTTGGATATTAATCTGGGCCTTCCCTGATCCCCTTTTTCTTTCACGCAATTGAAAATACATCAGTTGCCTTGGTAATCGTTCAGATTCCATTTTTCCAGCTGCCTTACTCATCTAATATTCTTTTGTGTCAGTAGATCCGCTTCAAATGGTAGGCCGGCGCGTTCCATATTTCCTGGTTTATGGTGGTAGAAACTTCAACTCGGAATCTCTGTAGTTTTGGAGGAGTGTGCACTGACCATCTTAGTTACCGTTTCTCCCAGCTCCATCCATATGAAGTTGGGATAGACAAGCTTATCACTCGGTCAGCCACTGCAGGCTCCATTTATGCCGGTTGTCGCGGTCTTTCCTTGTAACTGGATAACAATGGCGAACTGTCAAAATCGTTGCGTTTGTAACACAAAAGCTCGAAGCACTTCAAATTCTGTGCAAGCTGTTTCATGAAACTCGTATACAAGATCCGTAAAAATATTATCAGTAGTTTCTTTCCCAGAACTACCCGTCTGTGGAACACAATACCACGGGGCTGCCTCTATACCAGCTGACAGCATGTTCGTTTTCAAGTCCAATGTTAACAAATTCTTGTTCAGTCGTCCTTTTAAACAATCAAATTTTGCACAGTTCCAACCATCGTTTCCAATTTTCAAGGTGTTTGTCTTACAATTCATCTGACAAACTCCTTTACCATCATCCTCGAATGGCCTTTGAGCCTTGATAAGCGGTGACTAATTACTAAAAAAAAATTACTGCCTACACAGATAGTTCCTTTAAAATAAAACATGTCGACAAATTCGCCAGTCTCAAACTTGAAAGTCGTGCTAACATGCTTCAATTGTCGAATTGGCAATCACAGAAGTTTACAAAGGATGTCTTAGAACAGTGGTCATCAACCGGTGGTCCCCGGACCACTGGTTGCTGTGAAACTTTTTTATTTTTTATTTTTTATCCGCCTAATTAAAAATCATTAATTTCGTGGTCGATGAAGTTCAAAAGGTTGGCGACTGCTGGTTTAGAAGACAGAATTATTATAGATGACGGAACGAGAACAATTCTTTTTATGAAGATCGCTGCAGACAAGGCACGAAACAACTTGATGTGAGGAGTGTGACAATATAAGGGAAGCGAGAGTTACGAGGCTGCCGAAACTAAATCCAAGGTTCATTTTTACTCGTGGATTAAATAAGGCGCTCAGTTCAAAATTTCGTATAAATTCCCGCGTACGAAAAGAAGCATCTGAAGAAGGTCGGAGGTTATGTCGGTCGAAACGTTGTGAAAATAACAACCTAGATGAGAATAGTAATTCGAATAATCCAAATAATACAACAGCAATATAGTACTTTCGGTACTCGTACAGCTTTTGAACCAGACAAAATCGATTTTTTGTTCAGCATCTTCCGGCTGTTTACGTAAACAGCAGGAAGATGCTGAAGCACTAGCCAATTGGGATGATATGGCCCCGCACAGAAGGAGGGTTTTCTATGGCGACAGTACCAAACAGGAACGTCGAACCCTTCTTTCCCACGTCTGCGCTAACTCCAAAAAAAGATCTGAAAAATGTCGAAAATAACTACAAAAAAAAATTCGCGCGCGCCAAAAAAAATTCTACATATTTTGAACCGGACAAAAACCTAACTGCTTTTCTTTTACCCTAAACTAACCCTAACTTATCGCAAAAAAAACTCTCCTGATTTTTTTTTGATTCATTGATTTTTTTCGTCAAAACATAAATAAATTGTCATAACAATAAAAAAAAACGGTGAATGTTTTTCTTTCATTATTTTTTTCTATTGAAAATCCGCTTCGTTTTGATTTTGACGCCGGTTCGTTTTGATTCGGTTTTATCCGGCTGTTTACGTATTTCTGCGCCAGCAAAAGTCGAGTTTGTCTGGTTCAAAAGCTGTACCAGTAGCATATTTTCAGAAATATTACTAAATATTCAAATTAAATAAAACAAATTGACACATTTTAAAATTATTTAAATATATAATGATGTATATTATAACGAAAAAAAAAACTGTTTTAAATGTTTCTTTGAATTTTATTTTACATTTTGCCCGTGCGTGACTAATATTTCTTTTTGTTCAGTAGCGTAAAAAAAAAATCAAACCCTGAAAGCGAATAGCAATTCAAATTTGAAGAACTTATACAGAAATACATAGGACATAAAGCAATCTGCACAGATCGCTCGAAAGTTGAGAATGGAGTTGGAGCAGCAGCCACCAGCGTTCATAAACAAACAAAAAACTAAAGTCCACCCAACAATGCTTCTATCTTTACTGCTGAAATGCAAGCACTCAATATGGTAATTGAGCTCGTAAAGGAATTACCAGAAATACAGTTTTCAATATTTACCCTCATTGTCATAGAAAGATAGGAGATTGAACCCCTCTGACATCCTCAATATACTTGAAAAATATCATAATTTAGTGAAAGCATAAAAGGACGTGATCGTAGAACTTGTGCCCCCTCGACGTAAGTTCCCCCGATTAACCCGACAAGCAGCAAAATCACACCCCTTCACTGTAGAGGTCCCTAGATGCCGAAAAACTTTCTACTCTAATAGTTTCTTCTCTCAAACTACTAGACTTTGAAATTCCCTCCCTGATTCCTGTTTCCCTGACTGTACTAACATGCAGAAATTTAAATGTAATGTGAACAGACATCTCGCTGCTCAACTCTCTACTCAGAGTGTCCCTGTATGCTTGATCCCTAACTGCAGCCCTTTGCGTCCCAGTGGAAATGTGCCTCGTCTTGTATGCATAAGAGTAAAAAAAGAAATTTGGTCTGGATACCAAGCCATGTTGGTATTAAAGGGAATGAAAAGGCAGATGAATTTTTCCCCCCAAAAGTCCATAACAAAAATATAAATAATATCAAAATATCAAATACAGATTAAAAAAGAAAAGTCAAAGAATACATAAAATCAAAATGGCAGGCAATATGGAACATTTTTCCCCAAAACAAATTGTATGAACATCAACCCATAGTCGTAACAGAAAACATAAACATGATAACTGATTTAAAGGAAGACACCATATTAACACGTATACGTATCGGCCACACAAGACTGACTCACATACATCTGCTTGGAGGAGAAGATGAACCTCAATGTAACTATTGCAACGAAGGACTAACAATAAAACATATTGATAAAATGCAAAAACACGCACATATACACAACAGTATTACAAAATAGCAAATATAAAAACTATTTCAATATATAACTTGTTTCTTAAATAATAAAGAAACTAATTCGTACAAACATATATATTTTTTAATCCAGTATTAACAAAATAATAACATCTGAGAAGAAACAACTACCAATTGACTTGCATTTTTTTTATGTGATTATCTTGTTACAAAGAAAATAATTTGAAAAGCTCTCTTCAAAAGAATGGCCCAAATAATATCTGAAAGAAGAAAAATGCATACCAAAATCTAAAAATCAAACAAAATCACTTTATGAATAGTCAAATCCCACACTCTAAAAAGCAACTTCACAAAAATAGAAACATTGTAAAAACTGATTCTGAACAAACAAAAAAACTACTTGACCTGAGATGACTTTATAATGATTGAAATGTCGTTAACCACGAACAAACAATAACGTAAATACTTGTGAAGTCAACAAATAAACAACAATTGTTACACGGAGTTTTTAGTCGTCATCCAACATCGATAGTTCACCATTAACAAACAAAAAATGCCGATTGGAAAACAATGTTCTTGATAGAAGAACGTTCATTATTTTCTTGTTCGCATTGCCCCTACACCCTGATCCGCGCCGAAATGGAAAACACAATCGAAAATCAACCAGAATTGTACCCCGCTCACGTCTTGCCAGCATGCTCAGAAACCGCCTCGTTTTGACAAGATCTCCACATGACATGGCAGCCATCCTTATTAAATAGCATTTGTTACCGAAAGGCGCGCTGTGTTAGGCACGAAATAATACATTTCTTTGTGCCAAGGGATTTGCAGGATAAAGAGGAAACTTAATGAGAGCAACTGAAAGGGCGGTGGCGGCGGCGGCGGCGGCGGCGGCGACGGCTTAGAAGAAATCAGAAAGCAAATAGGAAAGCGTTGGGTCTTTTTGCGATCGGAATTATACGAAAAGTTCTGCATAAGAAACGGGCGAAATTCATGTAAATTTATGCAAATCGATTCGTTGGCTAAAATGCCAGACCCTAATTGTCCATTAGTGATCCGTACGTGTCTGTGTGTTTGTCTGTCTGTCATTTTTGTTTTGTCCGGCGATGACGTCAGTGGTTGTCAATAGCAGGATATTGAGAAGAAAATTGTTTGTGTATGAGAGAGCGAGAGAGAGACAGGGAGATAGAATGGTGTGTGTGTGAGAGAGAGAGAGGGTGGTGGGGGTTGGAGATCTCTTGGGGATCTCGAGGAGAGAGAAAAAAGAGTACTTCGAGGGAGGGGGAAGAAGAGAGCAGAAACGCAGGTGTGAAGATAAGAATCATTGGAAGAAACAAATGTAATTAATACAGGGGAAAAGAAAAGAAGGAAGAAGAGTAAATGGAAATGGCAGTTTGAATCCAAGACAAAGAAACATTGAAACTAATAATGGGATACAACAACAACAACAACAATAACAAAAGTCAAGAGGAAAAAAAACAAGAAAGAAACTAAAAAGCAATCAACAGGGACAATAGGGGAAAACAGTAAAGATAACAGAAAGAAACTTGTTCACCGCGAAACAATGGTTAACCCAAAGAAACAAACGGAGATAAAATACAAATAAATAAAGGGAACTTTGGTGATTCTATATATAAAACTAGAATATTACCCTAACCCAGGACGGGTAAAATGAATTCCTTGAACAGAACAGTTTTGCGCCACTTTTACGTCTCCCGACGAAGACTAACATCAATATATAATGATACTAAACTCTATGTCTAGAATCCTCATTCCAATTTTGATCAAAATCCATCAGATAATTTCGACTCCAGAAAATTTCTAAAATCTAAGGAGGTCTCAAGAAGAAATTGAAATGCAGCGAATCTTTCTGAGTTGGTATCTAATGACTATGAATCAAATTCAATACAAATCTGATATATTTGATTTTTTCAAATGGAAGATTGTTCTCATATTATGCCCCTAAAAATATGTTGAAATGCTCCAAAGAAGCTGAAATTTGGGGAATATGTATTAATTCGTGTCTAATACGTATTGTTAAAATTTCACAACAATCTGAGGTATTTAAATTTTCACGAAGAGTTTCCACACCCTTTTTATCTTCTGTGCATAAAAGTAAATTAAACTAAATATATCCCATATTTGGGCCTCTTACACCTAGCAGTTATGTTCCAATATTCATAATATCGATTAATTAGTTTAGAAGTGAATCCTGTACATACAGATATGTGAACATATATCTACATATCTAACTTTATACAAATAGATATGTATGTCAAACAAAACTTAAAGGTGACATCGAGGCCGACTAACAAAAAAACAGTCTCTTAAAGGGAGACAATCATGAAATAATAGGACAAACAAACGGCAGACAAAGCAAAGGTGTATAATGCAGTTTTACATGCACAAAATGTTACCCTTGGAATCGTTACTAAAATGTTAATCCTTTCTACAATTCAAACATTTTTGACACAGATAAACTTCAGTTTACGCCTGACTTGTCCATCAAGTTTCAGTCATGAATGTCCAACAGTTTTTTTGTTGTTGTTGTATTGCCGATCATTAATATTCAAATGTGCACGTCTGCGTTGATCAATACTGAACGCCACCTAGTGGCCGTTAAGAAGTTTGGAGCAGCCTTGCGCGGACGAATAGATGCCGTGAAGGACGAACAGTGCTTTTGACAGAATGGGAAAATGACTCGTTGGAAGTGTTGCGGGGACACTTTGGTGATCGTCTCATCAGTAGATGTGCTCCTGGGTGTGCTTCACACTCAGCGGACCTTAAGCCCCATTTTTTTTTTATTTGTGGGACTATCTCAAAGATAATGTCTATCAAAACAATATTCAGTCTATTCCTGGAATAAAGAGAGCCACAACACTCCAAGAAAAATAAATGTGTCAAATGGTATTTTTAGTGAGCGGGGTCACTCAGTACTCTAAGCTTATAGAAAAATTGTAGGCTAATATTATTTAAATGTTTCGAACTGTTTTACTCATTCGGGTTGGTTTTGTGTTTATGGCGTTTCGATCGTTGTAATCTCAGACCTTCTTCAGTTTCCTTTAACTTGGAGAAAAAGGAAAAGAAGTAAAAACAGAAAAGATGAATTGCAAAAACGGGGAGGGGAGGGTCAATAGCAGAAAGGATACAACACCAGGAGTAAGGAAAAAAATAGGAGTTGGGGAGGTCGAGGGCTAAGGCAAGCGGTGCATTATATTTGTTTGGCTGTGAACAGACATTCTGGTCACGAATTAATGACATTCATGCCGCGTATGACAATAATAAAGACGTCAAATTGGCCAGGGCTTGTGCTGGAGAGTGGGAGCAGTGAAAAAAAAATGGACCTATGGCTGATGATTTTCGAAAATATGCTGACGACATCAGGGTCAAAAGGTGTTAGACGACAACAGCGGGACGGATACAGAGTCGGAAAAAAAGGAAAGGGAGCATTAAAGACGGGAATAATTATGTGAGACGAAAGAATGAAATTCTATTATTCGCTTTTTTTTTCAAATTGTTCTTGTTCTTCTATGCGATGATGGTTTCGGATTGTGTTCACGATTAGATTTGAGCTTGGAATTACACAGTAAACACATCTCATAAAGCATGGCTCAGAATTTAAAACATTTATAACATTGGTTCAGTTATTTAATGTTTCAATTTATCAGATATGTCTTTTAACAGAAGTGTTAAAATTATTAACAACAGAACCGAAATTGAACTGAAAGTACAAGATATATTAATAACGTTCGCGATAGGGAATCTCACCAAGTGCTCACAATTACTATTTAAACCATAGCTGGAGAAACGATAGAGAGAGAGAAAGAAAGTGGGGAATTTAGCCAATAGAAAGAGACTAGGTTTGGATTTTGGATTTTGGATTTTGGATTTTGGATTTTAAAAAAATTCAACTGGCTTTGCAAACTCATTTTTCCTGATTCAAGCAATCTAACGAGTTGTCATTAGGTTACTCCAAGGATCACATTTTATTCTAGTTTATATATATATATATATATATATATATATATATATATATAATATATATATATATATATATATATATATATATATATATATATATAATATATATATATATATATATATATATATATATATATATATAATATATATATATATATATATATATATATATAATATATATATATATATATATATATATATATATATATATATATATATATAATATATATATATATATATATATATATATATATAATATATATATATATATATATATATATATATATATATAATATATATATATATATATATATATATATATATATATAATATATATATATATATATATATATATATATAATATATATATATATATATATATATATATATATAATATATATATATATATATATATATATATATATATATATATATATATATATATATATATATATATATATATATATATATATATATATATATATATATATATAATATATATATATATATATATATATATATATAATATATATATATATATATATATATATATATATAATATATATATATATATATATATATATATATATATATATATATATATATATATATATATATATATATATATAATATATATATATATATATATATATATATATAATATATATATATATATATATATATAATATATATATATATATATATATATATATATATATATATATATATAATATATATATATATATAATATATATATATATATATATATATAATATATATAATATATATATATATATATATATATATATATATATATAATATATATATATATATAATATATATATATATATATATATATATATATATATATATAATATATATATATATATATATATATATAATATATATATATATATATATATATATATATAATATATATATATATATATATATATATATATATATATAATATATATATATATATATATATATATATATATATATATATATATATATATATATATATATATATATATATATATAATATATATATATGTATATATATATTAATATACATATATATATATTGTATTACAGAATTTCAGAACATGATACCGTTGGTTTCAAATTAACAAGTGATGAAAACATGATCGCGTTTCGTTGACTCTCGTCAGCCATTGTTGTCAAGCGAGCATTCTGTTTGGTTTCTCTTCACTGATCTTACCAAGATATTATTTATATATATATATATATATATATATATATATATATATATATATATATATATATATATGTATATATTAGTAAAAAAGAAGTGTGGTAAATTAACTACCATCAAAGCTTGTAATACTTCTTTTTTACTAAATTTCATTCAGATGCTTAAAAAAAAGTATGAACCTTTAAAACTATAACCGTCCACGTGCTTGCGTGTTTTCATACGAGAGAGAAAAAAACGACATCTCATTCGCCGGCTCACACCAACAGAAGCTGGCTTTCCAATTACATCGGAATTTCAAACACCCTGATGAGGCTAATTTTATTAGCGAAATATCTGTATAACTATAAACTATATAAAAAAAAATGATAGTTTATAAAAAAAAGAAAAAAATCGGTTTCGATTTTGTCTTTTCTTTTAAATAAAATAAATATTGCATCTATTACAAGCTTTGATGGTAGTTAATTTACCACACTTCTTTTTTACTAAATTTCATTCAGATGCTTAAAAAAAAGTATGAACCTTTAAAACTATATATATATATATATATATATATATATATATATATATATATATATATATATATATATATATATATATATATATAATGTGTGTGTGTGTGTGCAAACATTGTTAAAAATAACAGAATTCATCTGTTTAATTATACCTTTTTTATTTTTTCAATTTTTCTGATGGTCTTTTTTGTATCAAAATCAACAACAAAAAATAAATGCTCCATAGGTTTCACAGGTGTCCCGAACGTTTTCGATTCTTCATTGAATCATCCTCAGGTGTCAAAAGCAAATGAACAAAAAAGCTCGAGAAAGAAGAGAATTTTTTTAAAGACAGCCGAGAAACGCGCAGAGAACGTTTTAGCATTGTTCCAGGAAGTCGTTAACGATTTAAATTCAGCAACTCTGGATGGCATCACAGAACAAAATCGCATTACGTTAAGCATTTTAAAATGTTACCACTGGTTTCATATGTGATATTATTAATTTTAGGTTATTGTGTTTTTATGTCGATAGCTTCCAGTATATTTAATTTTTTTTAATTGGTTTCGGAATGTATAATTTTAGTGTTATTAACTAGAATATATTTATATTAATTATTGTTTAATTTCACGAAGGGCTTCCACCCCGTTTGCATAAAGCTGAATTTGGTTAAATATAGCCCGAATTACTACCCCTTACGTAGCTGTGTTCTAAAATTTACACTGATATGTTAATCAGTTTACGAGTGATTTCTGTACATACAAATATATAAACATATACACCTATCACTCATCAACTAATTAACAGATCAGTGTACATTTTAGAACACAGCTATGTAAGGGGTAGTAATTCGGGCTATATTTAGTCAAATTTAGCTTTATGCAAACGGGATTAAAAGGAGGGTGAAATCCTTCGTGAAATTTGAACAATAATTATTAGATATCAATTTATAAATATTTTCCGAATTTAAGTTTCTTAGGAGTATTTTCGAGAATTGCTGTATAATAAATATGGATTAGATTGAATACAAATTTAAGATATTTGAATTTCCGAATGGGAGTTTCTGTCCATATTATACCCCTAAAAACTATTGCATTGAAAAAAAAAGTTGTAGGAGGGGGGGGGGCATAATATTGACAGAACCTCCCATTCGGAAATTCAAATATCTTAGATTTGCATTCAATTTGATCCATATTCATTATGCAGCATTTAAGCAAGATTCCTTGAATTTCAATTTCTTCTTAAGACGCCTTGAGCTTTAAATTTTAGACATTTTCTATAATCAGAATCATGTAATGTGAATTTTGATCAAAATGGAATAAGGATTCTAGACATAATGTTTAGTATCATTATATCTTGATTTTAATCTTCGTACGGGTGGCATAAAGGTGGTGCAAAACTGTTCTGTTACTGGGAATTCATTTTATTTTACCTGTCCTGGGACGGGTATTCTTATATATATATATATATATATATATATATATATATATATATATATATATACTAGAAGACGGAAAAGCTTTTTAAGAAACAAAAAGAGAATAACAAATGAAAAAGAAAAAAGAAAGACAAACATAAAAACGTGTCATACGAAAAACTCTTCGACCGCTCCATCTTGTCAAATCTATCTCTCTCCCCCTCTCTCTCTCTCTCTCTCTCCCCCTCTCTCTCTCTCTCTCTCTCTCTCTCTCTCTCTCTCTCTCTCTCTCTTTCTTCATCACCCCACCATCCAGTTACTCGTGTCGTCATCCTATTCCCAAATGACAAACCTTTTCTTAATTTTGTGCGTCCCTGGCAATTAACGCCCGGCGTCGATCGCCATAAAAATGTCGCCCGTCGCCCGCATTGAAGGCCATCTGAACATCCGGGATATTCTCGTTGTGCATGTTATGTGCCTTGACACTGACAAAGACACAAACGAAAAGGGAACATATGCGACCGTGTGAGTTTTTTTCTTTTTTTCTTCTTATTTAATAGTTACTTTACAGTTGAAGTTACAATACACCTGCAGAGCCACTCGGCGTTGCCCAGGGATTAAAGTGGTCTTTATATAGTAGAAAACGATATCAAAATGTATGGTATATTAATTTGTTAAGGTAAATAATCAAAAGTGCAAAAGTTACTGTTTATCCTTTACACGCAAAGATCACGTTGTTAGAATTGGCAGCGACAGGAATATTGTTTTAGGTATCGACTATGGATTGGACAAAATCTCAGATAAACAGTTCTTATTGACCAATCACAGTGCAAGTGAGTCATCTCCAGCGTTTTTCTACCTCTTTCCTGTTCTTCTTTCAGACAACACATGTGCGTACGTCACAATACAGCCTAACACTTGTGGGGGGGGGGGCGAATGGACCCTTGGCAAATACCACACACAACGTGAGACTTCCAGGGACTACTAAACAAAGCACCAGCATATACACTACTAAATAAACGCATGTACATACTCGTAAATCTACATGGCGTCAACCGGAATGAGCACACATACATTCTCTCACTAACAAAACACACATGCTAATATACACACACACCTTTATGCTTATTCCATTTACACACACGTAAATGTACATGGCGCCAGTCTAAACAAACATGGGTACTTAATTTCTCCTTACACAAAAAAAAACTCTTACTCCTCGAACGTTCCTTGGACTCTTCGAACTCTCAGTCTTTACCAACCCTTCATTTTCATTGTATTAACAAGCTGTCCAATAAACTGAATAAATCTTGTATGGATAGGCATCGGCATCAATGGCGCATTACCAGCAGTGTCATCTGTTGAAGATCTGTTGGGCTGTTATGTGACCCATTACATCATTGAGTGCTTGCCAACAACGAGGAGGACGGAGTGAAGATTCGCCGTTATGGTAAAAAAAAATGGCACCGCTTGATCTCTGGAATTACACTGCTCAACCACATACGTAATGACGAGATCCGCGCCAATCAGGGGGTGAGGAGGCGAAGGAATGGCCGCTCAGATTGTTTGGACATGTGCTGAGGTCATACGACGATACAGGCGCACAATTCGCTTTTAAATCAGAAGTCGCCGTGAAGCGAGCGAGATTAAGGCCGATAATGAGATGAGCAGACGCCCTGCACAATCATCTCCGTATAACCGGCCTTCACCCGGACCAAGCCTGTGATCGTGTCAAGAGGAGACAAAAATCTATTTTGGCGGACGCCGCCGTATACTACTAGAATAACTAATAAAACTTGAGAAAGGTTATGACCGCTTCTATTCCACTAATGCATTGGTTCAGTCGTTCCACTATTCTTCTTACAGTTCGTTTTGTTTATAAAAATGGTTCCCAGCATTAAAAGATCGTAATGGCATTTACTGGCATCCGAATTCTCCATTTTCTGCGCCCCGGACAGCAAAAACAAAGAAAAGAAAACAGAAAATTTGTTTTCTCATTAGTTTTAATTAACATTTATGCGAGCGTATTGTGTTTGATGGCCGCCCAAACGCTTACAATTCTTTAATTATTAATGTAATTATTTTCTTCTCGTTCATATTTTTATTTTTCGGTTCCCTTAGTAATTTAGAACGCCATGCATCACACACTGTCATGAGCTTTGTTTTTTGTTTCTGCTTTTTCGTTTTTATCTGTTTATTTTTACAAATATTCACTTTACAGTTGTGAAATAGCTATATTTTATATTCGTATTTATACGTTTTTAGCGACTCTGTGTTTGGGTTTCTTTCCAATACGTGCGGTCGCCATTTAGCATGTTAAGTACCCACACAAATCATTCGTCTTTTCAATATATTTGCTGTGGCCTGTTGAAGCTCGATTTCCTATATATATATATATATATATATATATATATATATATATATATATATATATATATATATGAGAAAGGAAGTGATCCGACGTAATAGGAAATGAAAAAGGAAAAACCAAGATATATTTTTTTTATGTATTCATCAACGTTTCGTCTTTATTTGCAAGACTTCCTCAGGATGATAATTTTAAGAAAAATGTCAGGCAAGTACATCGAAATATTGGGTTGACATGATGGGTTGATGAGAGCGCTGGACCAAGGTCCGGGCTAAGAGAAGTCAGTCAGTAGCAGAGAGTGAAATGAATGTGGATGGCTGTGAGTGAAAAAGAGGAGGGGTTGGAGTGTTAGTGAATTTGTCTGGGTGGGGGAGGGGGTGCTGAGGTTTTTGTCGTGGTGAGGTGTAGCATGGATTTTGAGGGGCTGGGGAAAGAGGAGGGAAGGGGGAACTCTGTGTCTTTGGTATGTAGGTAGTATCATAGTTTTAGAAAAAGATTTGAAGAAATGAAGATATATATATATAAGAAAAAGTAAAGTATGGATAGACATTGTCAGTCCTTGTTTTGATAATGTTCTATCTTCGACATCTTTATTCTTATTGTAGATTGTATCTCAAATTTCCGACAATCAGGCGTTCGGATTAAGTAACAATGAACACCATTGTAGTGAGCGTAACATCTTATTCCAGAAACGCCGATTCTGTCACGTATCCACTTACCGCGGCGTGTATAAAGAAGCCCTTTAAGGGGTGGGGTTATTTTCGGCAGGAGGGGGCGCTTTTCTACGGCATATGTATATTTGGTTTGTCATGCTTAAGTTGGAAATAGCATTTTCATTGTTAAACAAGCAGATTCAATGAACGGGCCTTACGAATATCGGTTCTAGTTATCTCCATCTCTTCTGAACACTGGCCCAGTTTAATAATAATCGTTAGATTCATCTTCTAAATAAATGCAAACATTAAGCCAATTTCTCGCACTAACGGTAAAGTCGAAACGTTTTATTTCAAGTTAATTTAATTTTACGCAATAGACGCACCATCTTTTTTTTTATACTGCTCATGAATGATAGCAGTCGCAAGGTTAACTAATTTGCATATTGGTTTTGAAAAAGGACATTTTATTAATTAGCTATTATGTTATTTTTTTTAATTCAATGATTGTTTTGCTTTTAATATAACGGATAGTTATATTTTGTAGCATTGCGTTATTTCCTATTAATTTTTTTAAGCGTTTGTGTCTAAATGTTCCTTTTTTAGAGGGACCGACTTGATGTTTAACAAGTTGCGATCTATTTTTTATTGTCCTTTCTTTACGGTCACATCTGATCGATGAATAAATGTGTATCGAAATTACTAAACTGTTAATGTTTATCTATCTTTGTGAATAAATGAGAAAGAGTTAGTTTTATGCTTCCAATAAAATTATGAATGAAATGTTTATTTTAAATTAATGCTTCAAGTATTTCAAGTAGCGAACTTTGCGAAGCGATAGTAAGCCGGCAAAACCAGCTAGTTTCTAATTAAAGACCGCAATCAAAATGGCAACATGTTACTCTATCCTTGATTCTCTCATTAGAGTTTGTCAAACGATAACCTTATCTAAAATGTATGGAGGATCATGTTCGTAACAATTATTTAGTAATAGAATAAATAATACGCGTCCATCTTGTATCGCATGAGATGACATTTCTGTAACCTGACACTTTGCATACCGACGTCCTCTTCCTTCATACACCCACCCATGCTCCGCTCCCCGACAAGATAACTACTCGACATCCGGGTCTCTTTCTTTCTTTCTTCTTCTTCTTCTTCTTCTTCTTCTTCTTCTTCTTCTTCTCCCGGGTGACACCGACCTTTAATCCCTGACCCACTCCACAAACTAGAATATGCTTTGTATTCAAACGAACAAAAAGCGAAAGAAAAAAAAAGGTTCTTTCTCAGTCAGTCACATGAGCAGCGAAGACTGCGAGTTTTATTGTAACAGTCGGTCATTGCTTTTAATATTATCTCTATGCATAAAGTTGGGCCGTTTATTGTACTGACAGTGAGATTAAACCGCCAAATTCATATAGAAAAATAGAACAGCAAGTTACTAATATACTGAACCATCCCAGGCTAACTAATTTAAATATTGCTTTGCAAAAGAACATCTCATTACTTCACTATTCGTTGTTATTGTTTTCCCAATTAAATGACTGTTTTCATTTTATCTTTACGCATATTTTAATATCGTGGATAGAAAATTAGTATTTTGGGGCGGGAAACTTTTCCAACCACCGATTGCCAAAATAAATACCTAGTCTCTTTAAAATGCCTACTTTAGCTGTGCTTCAAAAGGACCGTCTTTTACTGATATTAACATCATTAATAGAGCTTCTTTTTTTTTCTTTTTTTTGTAAATTTAATTCACCCAAACAAGGCGCATCGCAACTGAGATGTAAGGGACTACTGTGGATTAGGGGCGATCTTAAGTGAGGAGTTGAGCAACGAGATGTTAGTTTACATTACATTTAAATTTCTGCATGTCGATACAGTAAGGGAAACAGGGAGCTGGGAGGAAATTCCAAAAGCTAGCAGTTCGATGAAAGAAGCTAATAGGGTAGAAAGTCCTCCGGAATCTGGCGACCTCCACAATTGATGGATGGGATTTAGCTGATTGTCGGGTTGGTCGAGTTCATTTACGTCGAGGGGCATCAGAGCAGCAAGTTCATCGCAGCACATTCTATTGAAGTACTTGTAAAACAAACACAGGGACGCAACATTGTGGCGATGGGACAGGGGATGAAGCTTGGTAAGTATGGGGGACCTATTAGATTACAGGCTCTTTTTTAGCCTGAAAGTTTATTCTAGACATGCGGTTTAAATGAACACACACATATCGAAGGCAATGGCTGAATCCCTAGAAAATGACCTCCAGTCTGCAGTAGAATGGTGGTATAAATGGATGGTTACAGTCAATGCTACCAAGATAAAGCTCCTTTTCTTTTCACAATTATGAGAAACTTTACCAACCAGCAATTGCCATAGCTGACAGTATCCGTCCCGATAGTCCAACATTTTAACTCCTTGGTCTTACATCCACTGGCAACATGAATTAAAATAAATACATAGAAGATACTGTCAAATCTGCTGCAAAGAAAGTGGGCTCGCTCTACCGGGATGGGCTGGTAAACTTCACACCTACCAGTATCCTATATCTCTATAAAACGACCATTCGTCCGTGCATGGAGCAGTGTTGGTACAAAAAATGTTTCCAAATTTAATAGGTTCCGCTCTGTCTACCAAGCTCAAACCCCTGCCTCTTCGCACCAATGTTACATCCCTGAGCTAGTTTTACAAGTACTTCCACTTAATGTGCTCCGACAAATGTACTGCACGCATACCCCCTCAACTTAAATACCCCCGACAAACCTGACAAGCAGCAAAATCCCACCACTTCAATTTAGAGGTACCCAGATGCCGGAAAACATTCTACTCTAATAGCTTATTTCCTCTGGCCACTTGCCTTTAGAATTATCTCCCTGCTCTTTGTTTCCCCGGCCGTAGCAACATGCAGAAATTTAAATGCTATGTGAACTAACATCTTGTTGCACAACTCCCCACTTAGGATGCCCCCTATAAATATGGCTCATAATCATAGTAGCCTCTTACGTCTCAGTGGCAGTGTGTCTTGTTTGGGGTGGGAGAAAAAAATATTTCCAACATATGAATTTC
>OY744525.1:91566185-91568685 GCA_963556195.1 Sepiola atlantica | reverse complement strand
AAGGTTTTGTTCTCAACTGAACATGAAGGGAAATAAAAGGCCTTTTCACAGCCAGTCATATGAGAAGGGGAGACGGTTAACTCTATTATAATAGTTACAATTACCTTAATTATTTTTTACTCACTAGCAGTTATTACATGAGTCATTACTAGAGATCGTTCACCTAGAAAAACAGGGGGTGTACCCTGGGGTCTGGGTGACAGCAAATTCTATCAGATTTCCACTAATCTCATCTTCTTTCAAACATCATTGCAAACCTCTTTACATTCTCGCAAATCATTTACCATTTAATTCTCGCTAGATAACGACCGATGGTTTTCTATGGAATGTGAGTGGCAATAGACCTAGTCTAGTACTCTCCGTGCCCTTCTAGTGCTGGTACAGATGATGCTGTCCCTTCTCGGTCTTCCTATCTTTTCAGATCCTTTATGTTGGTGCCACCGCTTTTTTTATATAAGAACTCGTCTTTACACCACAACTGAAAATAACTTTCCGTTCTTCCTCCGTGTGCCGAGCGTAAAGCGGATTTTCCCAAAACAGTTTCTTTCAAGCAACTTCCCGATCTATGGAACACATAACTATTGGGCTGCTTCTCTGCAGGCTACAACATGGCTAATCCAATGTCAACAAATACTTGTCATAAACCGTTCCATAAGTAAGCAGACTCTGTTCGTTCCATTAATCATTTCGAATCCACACATAGCATTCTTCATCATTCAACTGACAATCCATCTATCTCGTTAACCCGTATCCTCGAGTGGCCTTCAGGCCTTCATAAGTGGTGACTCATTAGTAAAAAAAAAATACTCTGGCAGTTTCTGGTCTTTTGGATTCGAGTAATTTTCTTTCTATATTTCTAATTTCATTTACGTAGTGCTATTCTATTCCATTTTAAATATCGTTTGTCAAAGTCACCTGACTATGGGTGTTGGTTTCTCCGCTCGAAATTTGTCGTCGACTTCGTAGTAGTAGTAGTAGTAGTAGTAGTGCGACATGCGTGGAAATTCCACAGTGCTTTCTACATCAATTTGTATAATTTACTGTTAAAAATAATAGTCCTTTTGAATTAATAAATGTCATTTATTAATTCAAAAGGACTATTATTTTATGACCAAAAAGGGTCAATATTATTATTAAGAAAAAAAAGTATTTTTTCTTCCGTAAAAATAATTGTCATTGTCAGCTAAATATTTTTTAGATAAATAAAACGAATATGTCTCTTTTATATTTATTTATTTAAAATTGTAGCGATTAAATTCTTTTTAAAACAATAAATATTTCTCGATCTTCTTATCGTAAAACTAATTGTCAGATAAATATTCTTCAAATCAACAGAACGAATGTCACTTTTTGAAATGTATTTAACATTGTATTGTTTTAGTCAACAGGGCGACATAATTTGATTTTGGAACAATTCATTTTAAAATGAGTAAAGTCGGAATTTTTTACTTTAGCGACATCAGATTAATCACCATCTTTGTTGATGTGTTTGAAAGGTGATAATGTATATATGGACATGAAATGCCTTAACATATTGGTTTTTCTTCTTCGTCTTATTGTTATTATTATTTGCATTCACTAGGAGTTCTCATACAAGTCATCGTCAGTGATTTCTCACTGATAATAACCGATGGTGTTCCCTGCAGTCTGAGTGACAACAAGCCTTCCCAGATTTCCAGTACTCTCCACCTCTTTTCGATAACCATTGAAAATGACTTTGCGGTATCACAACAGCCGCTTACCATTGATTTCTCATTGGTAACGACCATTGGTCTCCTCTGGGATCCGGGTGGCAATAAGCATCCCCAAGGTCTTGGCAATCTCCGCTATTTTCCAGTGGAGGTCTGATTAGTGCTCTCCCTCCGGATTATTATTATTATTATTATTATTATGATTATTGAGGCGAATATCTTGTAAAATGGACGCTGATCGATGTGTTTTATCGAGAAAAACAATGTTAACTTTCGGACACGAGTTGATAATCGTAGTCATGTTTACTTCCGCGTGGCCTGTATATGATTGAAAGCTGGATTTAGAATGTTGATCACTGAATTACGTGGCGAAGACGAATGTGGGGTCTCTACACCGATCCCGGCATTTTCTAACGTCACCCGGGACCTAGGGTTAGTGCAAAGGTTAATGTGGAACATGTTTTATCCTCATCAAAGTGGCGATAAATTACCCGCAAGTAGCGAAAACCCGAATTTCTTAACGCGCACCTGTCGTATCAAAGAGCAAAATATGTTTTCTATTGTTTAAAACCTGGAGTGAAACTCGGTGGACTCGATTTTTTTATTATCTCGTTTATTTTCGTGTCACGCCCACCATTAAAAACAAAAGTAGCTTACACACGAAAGGAAAAGGGAAAAAAGGGGGTTTCTATGCTTATCTGTTTTATCAAAAAACATTTTAAGAGGTCGAGAGATTATTATTTTGGCCTTTTCTTTTTGCTATTGTCAGTGAGCACAGAATACAATAGAAGAAATAGAAAACTACAACG
>OY744525.1:91511185-91561185 GCA_963556195.1 Sepiola atlantica | reverse complement strand
TAGAATGAATATCTAAGACGATGACGAACGATTTATAAAAATTAATAGCTAAACGCACATGGCGTGTGGATATTGCGACTTGGACCTTTATAATTTAACAACTCCATTAGTATAAAAAGTAATTTCTTTTTTTCATTGTTTTTTTTTGTATATATACTAGCACTGAAGATAGCCAACCCAGGAAATAAATGCATAGGATATAGGAGCATTTTATAAATATCTTGCTAGTAAGCCGAAACAATTGTATGCTGGACATAAAAACAAGTTTGTTTTGAAATGGTGTGAATCTGTTCTTCCTAACAGTTTACGTGGTTAAATTAAATAACAAATATTTTATACCATAGCTCTAGCCTCACATTATTATGCTATTATACCTGCTTTAAGTTATAAAATTTATATATATATAAGCATTGCATCAGTGTAGCCTTCAAATTCGAAATCTGTTTACTTTCTCAATATTAGTCCACAAATGGTGATGTAGTGTGCGTGCGAGTGCATCTGTGCGTGCAAGTAATTTTCAGTAAAGACTCATTCAGCCAATCAAAACACATCATTTATGAAACATCCGTTCAGAGTTGTTTGAAATATTAGAATGATACCTATTATTCAATAGGTATCATTAACACTACTCCTATGTCGCAATCTCTCTCTCTCTCTCTCTCTCTCCCTCTCTCTCTCTCTCTCTCTAAATAAATAAATAAATAAATAAAGTATAGGAGTACGCTCTCTCTTCTTTTTATTTTACTTCAGTAAGTTCTCAGAAATCAAGGGTCCCCGTCCCTCCCTGGGGCTAATATTTGATGTCTGTATAGATATATATAGATATCCGAGTGTTCCTATTTATTATTTATTAGACACAAGGTCGGTTTTAATGTGCGGAAAATTCAGCTTCCCCAAAAAGGGAACTCTGGATTAAAACAAAACTTAAAATTGTCTCAGTCTAAAAGGACTTCACCTTTACTGGCTGAGGAAATAATAGATTGTGTAGCACCAGAACAGATACTACATTTTGTTCCTAACCAAAAGGCCAACATATCCGAATGTTAACTTAAGATTCTCTTTACCTCTCAAAGCTTGAGTTCGTAAATCAGCGGCGAATATTACTTTCCTTCTCCCAAATTAGTTACTTAACTGTTATAGTTTAGCTTTTCTTTTGGTCTGGATTCCAGGATAAGAATTCATCTGGTCTGGTGCTGTTTCTTTAGATCACATCACTGTAGAAGGTTCACAATTCCTCGTATGTGAAAGTGTGTCTTGATTACTCCTCTCCAGGAGTTAGGCACAAGGCCAGTTTTTATCTTACTCCCACAAGTAAGATGTGACCCAAGGTCGGGTCGGGAAAGTGGGATTTAAAAATTGCCTTGGCAGCCCCGTCGGCATTCACCGGTAGGGGCGCCTCATGCAGTAAGCAATAAACTTACTCCTCCCCAAAGAGAGGAGGCAAAGCCTGGGAAGGTGGACCTCCCAGAACTGCACAGGATAGACCCATAGACAGGCGTAAATCAAGACCCGAAGGCCAAGACAAAACCAGTATGGGGTGCAGTATCCATGGGAACAGATACTACACTTTGATCTTAGCCAAAAGGCCAAGAAACAAAGTGAAAGTATGAGAAAGTGTGTAGCCATGACGAGGGGCTCTTATTTGGTCTCCGAATTCTGAATATTTGGCCAGGGTTTACTTGTACGGCAAAGCATCCTCATGTCTCAGTATCCTGACACATAAGTCGCCAATGGTTGATCAATGAAAGAAAAAGAAAAGAAAACTGTCGTATCTGGAATCAGCAGCTTCATACGGATGTTTTAGCCTGGCTTTAAATAATTAAAGTGTTCTTATCTACTATATTGTAAGGAACACCCATGTTATCTTTTAGTTCGACCCATGACCATCTTTATAACAGGCCAGGCGTGCAACTGGATTTTTTTTACTAGGGACGATGTAAATTTTCTAAAATAATTGATATAGCAGTTAAAAACAAAGGACAAATTCCCCTGGGAGATTAGTTTAATGTTTTTATGTGTTTTACATACCAAATAATAAGGACCACAATAAAGTAATTGATAATTTTGACAATTATTGACAAATTCTTATAAATGAAAGGTCAGGTAACCTTGAATAAACAAAGACAAATTTGTATTTCAATGAGTGTTTTTTTTTTTTTCAATGTGGAATGCGTTTTTTTTTTATTAGAGAGAGAATTTGTACTTAAACATGGCCATGGTTAGAATTTTTTCAGAAGGAAATTTCTAGGATCAATGACACTGACGTGTTGGCAGCTAAAAAGATCTCTGCTGACTGATTGTAAAACTTGCCCTCAATCAGAGATTCCAAATGTTTGATTTGTTGGCCTGTTATAGGGATGATCATGATTCGAGCGTATATGAAAACGAGACCCTTAACCGGAAATAGTCTGGTGTGCACATAGTTGTAACGACGAATTCTTTGTCTGAGACCATAGATTGCCACCAAATGTTATTTTTTGTCATAAAAAACGGATTCTACCGTTCCAGAAAGTATCTCACACCTGACGCAATCTTCTACCTGCATAAGAGTGAGATGGAGTACTGTTGCCACATCTGGGAAGATACCGCTCAGATCACTCTTTCCTGCCTTGACAGAGTACAACAGCTGACTTCGAAATCTAGTGGGTGTGTCCTCTTCTCTCCCACAGAAAAGACGTTGCTAGTATTTCTCTACTTGATTTGTTTTTTTTTTCATGGCAGGTGCTCGACTGAGATCCAGTCTCTGATTTCTAGCTAGTTTCATCTCGCTACAACCACTGTAAATAATTTTCCTTTCTTCCTCTGTGTACCTAGAACTAAACGGAACTTCCATTAGAAAACTTTATTTCCAACTACTCGTCCGTGGAACACAATACCATGGGACTGCTTCCCAGCTGACTACAACATAGTCGTTTTCAAGTCCAATGTTAACATTTTTTTTTGTGAAGACGTCATCTAAGATAATCAAATTCGGCCTCGTTTCAACCATCGTCTCCAATCCTCTCACGGTGTTGTCTCATCGTCTGACAAACTCATTAAAGCGTATCCTCGAGTGGCCTTTGAGCCTTGATAATCGGTGACTCATTAGTAAAAAAAGAAAGACTTTCCTTGTATACTCAGCGGTAATAGTATCTTTTTACTTATTTAATAATTCGAAATAATTATTTATTCCAAATGTTGCTGTTTGCTGATTGGTTTACTGTCCTTGGCATCCCCTTCCCCCCGGACAAAGGCGGGTACTTCCGGTAGTGTAGCTTTTATGAGTCTAGAGCAGCGAAAACAACTTTAAATGTGAAATAAATCATTTTCAAGTGGCATCTCTCCTTTAAATATTAAATAAATCATTTGAAGGGTTTCCACACCGGACGTTAAAATTCGCTAAAGATCTGATTAGGATCGTTTCATTCTCATTCAACTCGTGTGACATTCATACATTGAGATGTACAAGTGGCGTTGAGTAGTGGTTAAAGGCGCAGACTATCGGTTCGAGTTCCGTCGGTACTACTGCATTACTCTCACTAAATAGTAGGGTAGACTAGACTCTCAAACGTTGGTTGTGCATCTAATCTAGGTGAAGAAAGGTTTCGCAATAGCGCTGGTCTTTATCTGTTTATCCCGGCCTACAGCATAATTACGTTGATCACCGAAGTTAAGCGGCGTTGAGCCTGGTCAGTACCAGATGGGTGACCGTTTGGGAATACCAGACACTGTATGTGGTAGGACATCGACATCTCCCTGCAAAAACGGCAAAACCTTAATCGGGATATATTAGGGACCGCTTGGGAATTTATTATTCTCTAGAAACTTTCTCTTTCGGAGAAAGCTGGCACAACCCGCGGGGGTGAATGCTGCTTCGTTTTTTTTTTTTATGGAAGTCGCTCCAGACAAGACATGAAGCCACTTGATCTCAAATCTATAAAGAAAATACTACTTCAAGGTAAAAAAACTAGCCAACGATAAGTGTTAGATGGATAGATTCCGACCCAGAAAACAGCAATTCTTTTCCCTTTGTCAAAAACATAGCTCATGGAATGTGAGGACTAAAGGACAAAATAAGGGAAGCGAAGGTTACAAGGCTGTCGAAAGTAAACCATGGTTCCACTTTCCTGGCATTGTTTCCAGTTGTCCTGGAATTCTCCTTACAACTTGACTTAAGGGTGCAGTTTAGATTGCGCACCCTTGCTTCAGTATAGAGTCCCCGCGCAGGCACTCTTACAAGGAGTATCTTTTGTCTCTTTAGGCTGAAAAAGGCTTTAATAAGTGATGGTGGTACCGTGTAGACTTCAACTTGCTGTGTTCCAGTTTACTAATACCACTGGAGAAATATATATATATATAGATCACTCTTTCCTTCCCAGCGAAGGATGAAATAGTAGGACACACTCGACTCTAAAGCAACTACTCTAAGAGAAAGAAAACACTAAACTAAAAGTTACGACCAGGTAAGGTCCGAAAAGCGCACACATTACTTGCACACACTTTTTGAAATATACAATTTTGGATAAAATAGAAAGTATTCGCTTCATCATGGCCGCCGTATCTGAAATCGGAAACTGCGAACCGGAGTTAATAAAAAAAAAATCCCAATTGTTTTAGGCTGCATAGCTTTTGGCGGAATATTTATTTTTATCGTTTATAAAATACAGTTTGAATTTATTATTTGTTAATTCTTTGTTACTTTGTACTATAATTATATTTGGTTAATAATTAAACTATTTAAAAATATTTTCAAAATAATTTTTTAAATTCCAATCATTAAAAAAGTTTGATTTAATTATTTGTTAAAAATATTTTCAAAACTAAAAACAATAAAAAAAATTCCAAGTTATAAAAAGCAGTTTGAATTATTATTTCTTAATGTTTAAACAAATTGTTGAAAACAAATTATTATTTCCGAAAAAAAAAATCCTGTCCAAACTATAATTGGGAATTTTATTTGGATTAACACTGGTTCTCAATTTCCGATATTAGATACATCGGCCATGATAACGAGGATATTTTCTATTTTACACAATTTTGTTGTGTAACATGTCATGGCCTTCTTGCATGTGGCCATTCCTTGAATGACAAAACTGGAAGTTGAACAGACGATTGACCTTAACTTTTATTACTGGTTGGTTTCTCATTAAACCACGCATTACAGCATCAAAGCAACACAACGAAGGAAGGGATAAGCCGAGGTGACATATAACATCACACTCCATCGTAATAACTGTTTAAGTTTATGTTATTGTGGCCTTATAATTACTTGCTACCGTTTTGTGTGTGAATGTGGTTTAATTTCGTAACTTCTTGGCTTTTTGGCCAAGATCAAAGTGTAGTATCTGTTCCGATGGATACTACACCCCATAGACTGGTACCGTCTTGGGCTTCGGGTCTTCATGACGCCGATCTGTGGGTCTGTCCTGTGCAGTTTTAGGAAGTCCACCCTCCCAGGCTTTGCCTCCCCTCTTTGGGGGGGGGTAGTTTATTGCTTACTGCCTGAGGCGCCCCTACCGGGGAATGCCGACGGGGCTTCCCAGGCAATTTTTAATGGCCAGAGTGCTCACCTTCTCGGGCGCTGGCTTTTCAAATCCCACTTTCCCGACCTTGTGTCACATCTTACCTTATGGGAGGAAGATAAATAAATAGTCTCTTTCACTAGCTTTCTGATTTCACATGTAATCGGTAGTAAGAGCTGAGAAAAAAACCCAGCTTTTCGACGGTACAATCCGCTTGCGTCGTGCTGTCGGAACCATCGCATTCGCTCAAATGTCTCTCCCGAAGGAGAACGTAATGCCCAGGAGGATGGTCCGCTAAGGCTGCACAGAACCATACTCCACTTAGATCGAAGGGCGCGATGAACTCTCTGTCAGGTATCCTTGCTAAGTTAACATGAAAAAAAAAAAAAACAATCAAGAAAAAAAGAAAAATGTCTCTAATGTAACTTAATCGGTATGTTCTTTTCAGAGACGCAAATGTTTTTTTTTTCTTTCCTTCTTAAAGTACCTCCACCACCACCACCGCCACCTTCTGACTTAGGTCTTCGCAGGTGAAACAAGTGCGAAGCCCTTCATCTTCTTTAAGCTTCCTACCTCCTACCCTCACTCGATCTTTATCCCAACTTGATGTTTTTCATCAGGTGGCGATCGCACAGAGAGAAAGAGAGAGAAATGGTGGGGGAGGACAGCTTTCATAGAATTCCTACATTTGTGTCATTCTTATAACAACTCGCATACCAACGAGCAAGCAGCGTGGAGATTCATGTTTCTTACCAATCACCCCGCCACGACAAAAAAAATTTTTTTTAATTTTCACGTAGTCCAATCAACGTGATTTAATACTACCTGGCACAGCCTAATACGGTTTTTTTTTATTGATTTGAAACATATTTAGCTGACGAGTATTTTTAAGGTCAGAGGACAGAGAATATTTATTGTCTTAAAATAATTAAATTGCTACAATTTTAAATAAAGAAAGAAAGAAAGAAGAAACATATTCGTTTTATTTATTTAAAGAATATTTAGCTCACAATGACACTTATTTTTACAGAGGAAGAAAGAGTCTTTTTTTTTTCTAATTTTGTTGACCTTGACAGACATTTATTATTTCAAAATGAATATTATTTTTAACTGTAAATTATACAGAATGGTATAGAAAGCACCGTGGAATTGCCAGCCAGTCTGTTTCTATGTTTATATGTATATTAGAAATAAAGTAAATAGAGAAAGAGAGATTTACGTGTGTGTGTGTGTGTGTGTGCAATATATATATATATATATATATATATATATATATATATATATATATACGAGGTCTGTCTAAAAGGTATCCAACCTTAAGCCAGAAAGAATATTTCAAATACCTGACGCGGTTCGGACCCTAATCACCTTCAAAGTAGGCCCTTTGTGCTTGCACCCACTTAGCCCACCGATCCATCCACTGCCGGAAACACCTCTGGAATATTCTTTTGGAATGGTGTTCATCTCCGCCGTTGCGTTCCGCATTATCTCTTCTCTAGTCTAAAAAAAAGAAAACATTTCAGTGGCGTCTTCAATTTTCGAAACAACCAGAAGTCGCAAGTAGCCAGGTCTGGAGAATAGAGAGGTTGGGGTACAACTGGAATTCCATGTTTGGCCAAGAAATGTTGGATCAATTGGGATGAATTGTCGTGATGCAGTTGCCAGTTTTTCGCCGTCCACATGTCTGGTCTTTTGCGCCGAACTGCGTCACAGAGACGCCGGTGAACATCTTGATAGTACTCCTTTGTCACTGTTTGTCCTTCCGGTGCATATTCGTGATGCACAATTCAACGGATATCAAAGAAGACAGTCAGCATCACCTTAATTTTGCTTCGCACCAGTCGCGCTTTTTTTAGCCTTGGAGACTCGGGGTGCTTCCATTGTGACGACTGTCTTTTTGTTTCTGGGGCGTACCCGTACACCCATGACTCATCTACAGTTATCACGGTGTTCAGAAACCCAGGATCATTGTGGCGGTGTCAAGAAGGTCCTGTGCAACTTGAAAACGGTGGTTCTTTTGTTCCTAGACAACAACTTGGGCAGCCACTCTGTGCTTGTTCAAATCATCACGCAAAATTGCATGTGCGGAATCTTTACTCACTCCGACCTCTTGGGCGATCTCCCGCACGGTTGAACGACGATCTTCCACCACCAAATGTCGCACCCTCTCAACAACAGCTGTACTCCGAGCAGTTTGGGGGCTGTCAAAATGCTGGTCACTCTCCGCTTATGTGCGGTTATTTTTTAATCGGTTGAACCACTCCTTAATTTGTGTTACACCCATCGCATCTTCTCCAAACACTTGCTGAATCTTACGAATTGTTTTGCTTTGAGAATCACCAAGCTTTTGACAAAATTTGATGCAGGTACCACGATTTGTGTTTAATTTTAACAATAGGTAATAGACATCAATTAATATATATATATATATATATATATATATATATATATATATATATATATATATATATATATATATTCTCCAAATTTCAATTTCTTTGGAGTATTTTAAAAGTTGGTGGGCTTAATATGGACATAACCTCCGATCTGTAAGTTCCAATATATCAAGTGTGCATTGAGTTTGATCAATAGTCATTAGACATCAATTAATCAAGATTCCCTGAATTTCAATTTCTTTTCAATGTCCGTTAAGCTTAAGCCTTAAAATTTAGACATTTTCTAGAATAAAAATCATGTAATTAATTTTGATTAAAATTGGAATAATGAATCCAGACATAAATTTTAGTATTATTATGTCTTGATTTTAATCTTCGTAAGGATACGTGTGAGTGTATTTATGTATATATATATATATATATATATATATATATATATATATATATATATATATATATATATATATATTCTCTGGCGAGCTAACAGCTGGTAAGCGCTTACGGCACAAGCCCCCAAAAAGTTTATAGGATTGCGTGAAAAAAAAACAATCTAAAGGAGCACAAGATAAATGTTGAAATGTGTGAAGAGATAGCTGGAAATAGAAATGAGTGGCAAAGAGTTGTCTCGGAGTGTTGTATGGTTTGAGAGGCGAAATATTTAAAACATGCAGAACTGAAACGAAATCTGATTAAAGGGGTTGTGAAGAACCTAGCTTCTAGTTAAGCTAGTTGGAAACGTGAGACAGGTGGTCGTATTCTATTCTCCAAAGCTGAATACGTGAACCACCTGAAGTCACTCGAAAGACGTCCTCACATATTTTACCTCCACGGCCCGGTTACACTATTTCTGTCATATGCAACGAAACAGGCAGATCAACTTCCGGCCTGAAGAAGCACATAACTGTATACAAAGACAAAGAGAGTTTGAATATCTACTAAACACCATCCTTGAGCGTCTTCGGTGTCTCTGTAAAAGGGTTTGTTAGGACACCCTGATATGAGGATACTTCGCCCGACAAGTTTATCTTGACCAAGTATTCAAAATAACATAGTATTCTACCTGTATAAAAGTCAGATACGTCCAAAGATGAAGTACGGTTGCCACATCTGGGGAGGTGCCGCTCAGACCACTCTTTACTGCTTTGACAGAGTACAAAATCGACTTCGAAATCTAGTGGGATATGTCCTCTTCTCTTCTGTACAGCCTCTTTCTCACAAAAAAAGGTTGCTAGTATTTCTCTCTCGGCCTTTTGGCTAAGATCAAAGTGTAGTATCTGTTCCGATGGATACTGCGCCCCATAGACTGGTATTGTCTTGGCCTTCGGGGCTTGATTTACGCCTGTCTATGGGTCTGTCCTGTGCAGTTCTAGGAGGTCCACCCTCCCAGGCTTTGCCTCCCCTCTTTGGGGAGGAGTAAGTTTATTGCTTACTGCCTGAGGCGTCCCTACCGGGGAATGCCGACGGGGCTGCCCAGGCAATGTTAATGGCCAGAGTGCTCACTTCTCGGATGTTGGCTTTTCAAGCCCCACTTTCCCGACCCTATCTTGGGTCACATCTTACCTTGTGGGAGTAAGATAAAACTGGCCCTGTGCCTAACTCCTGGAGAGGAGTAAATAAATACTCTATCGTTATTTTCATGGTAGGTGCTCGACATAGCTCCAATCAAGGGTTCCCCCTGTAAAACATTTAGAGCATAACTCGTCTAGCTACAACCACTGAAAATAATTTTCCTTTCTTTCTCTGTGTAGTCAAAACAACACGGAACTTCCATAAGAATAGTTTATTTCTCAGAACTGTCTGTCTGTGTATCACAATACCGCGGGGCTACTTCCCAGCTGACTACAACATGGTCGTTTTCAAGTACAATGTTAACAAATTCTTGTTAAGTGGTCCTCTTAAATAATCAGTATGCCTAGTTTCAAACATTGTTACGAATCCTCCGGACTAACTCATTAACCCGTATACTCGAGTAGCATTTTGGCCTTGATAAGCGATGACGCGAGTACATAAAAAAGCTCAAATAAGATTCCCTCGACATGGCTACACACTGGCCCATACTAGAAATGGTGCACCTACTGCTAGTGATGTTACCTCAAGTAACATTACTAAGCTGGATACTCCACCGGACCAGATAAATTCTTGTTATAGAATCTGGCCAAACCAAAAAAGGGCCACAAGAAATATAAACTATAGTATAGTTATATATTCTCCACTGCTTTACTAATTTAAGCTATAAGAGGTAAGAATAATCTTAAATGAACACTCGCATATCTATGTATCTTGTCAAGAAAGCAAGTGTTAGCCTCAGGAAGTGACCCCTTGATTTCTGAGAACTTACTGAAGTAAAATGAAAACAAAACAATATCCCACAAAGCAACCCAATCAACCCGGTGAAGACACTTGACTGCATATGTCACCTATTCTTCAAGTCTTTTAAATCAGCTGATGGCTTGAAGAGCCACCTACGTAGCCATGGGAGAAGAATCAGGGGAGCTGACAATAGAGATGTTGATTGTAGGACGGCAACCATCCGTGAAGATGGAGCAATCAACATATGTATGGAATGTAAAATAATTCAGCATCTTCGCGGAAATCTTTTTATCGATAAAAATTACATTTGTAAACTTTATGTGAGCTAAAGTGTTGTTCGAATTAAAAATATGTAATATTAACATCTCTTATATAAAGGGCAGTTGTCTATATGTATGTATGTATGTATGTATGTATGTATGTATGTATGTCTGTATGTGAAGCTTCTCCTCAAAAACTACCCGACGACATGTCAAAAAGTTTATATCTTCAGCACCGTACATATCCTGGGATCATAATATCTCAAAATCGCAAATAACGATTCACTCGCTGACAGTCAACCGGACCACTTTCCGACAAAAGGTAGCAGTTTTTTCGTATTTTCCACGACATTTTCAACGTTAATATGTACTAAATTCTAAATAATCTAATGTATTTATGTACTAATCCGATAAAAATGCCAAGTCACTGTAAACATCCCATAATCCCTTGCCGGATGTACCCGGTCTTGCCCTAAATTGTGTCCGGTTCTATCAGATCATCCAATAACTTCTGTCCGGTTGCATCAATAACAACATAGGAATCCTACGTTAAGAGTGTGTAGTGAAACAAGGGTTGCTCAATCACATCCGCACCTGTCCCATAATCCCTTGCCGGATGTACCCGGTCTTGCTCTAAATTGTGTCCGGTTATATCAGGTCATCATGACGTCAGAGAGTGGCAGTTTTTTTTCCCTCACACACTTTCTTTCATAATTATTAATAGACGCTAATATTTCCCCCCCTCCCTCCCTGTGGCCGTTCTGTTATCATGATAGGAATTACCTCCTCCTTTCAGGCCAAATTGGGGGGGGGGTTACGGTATTCGCCGGTGTGAGCATTACCTCCTCCTTTCTTGAGAAGTGTTGAGGTAGGGTAGTATCGGTTCCGTTGTCATGATGCACTGATCCCATGCATTATCTCCTCCTTTTTTGAGAAATGTTGAGGTAGGGTCGTATCGGTTCCGTTGTCATGATGCCCTCATCCCATGCATTATCTCCTTTTTTTAGAAGTGTTGAGGTAGGGTCGTATCGGTTCCGTTGTCATGATGCACTATTCCCATGCATGATCTCCTCCTTTTTTGAGAAGTGTTGAGGTAGGGTCGTATCGGTTCCGTTGTCATGATGCACTCATCCCATGCATTATCTCCTCCTTTTTTGAGAAGTGTTGAGGTAGGGTCGTATCGGTTCCGTTGTCATGATGCACTCATCCCATGCATTATCTCCTCCTTTTTTGAGAAGTGTTGAGGTAGGGTCGTATCGGTTCCGTTGTCATGATGCACTCATCCCATGCATTATCTCCTTATTTTTTGAGAAGTGTTGAGGTAGTATCGGTTTCGTTGTCATGATGCCCTCATCCCATGCATTATCTCCTCCTTTTTTGAGAAGTGTAGAGGTAGGGTCGTATCGGTTCCGTTGTCATGATGCACTCATCCCATGCATTATCTCCTCTTTTTTTGAGAAGTGTTGAGGTAGTATCGGTTTCGTTGTCATAGTGCCCTCATCCCATGCATTATCTCCGCCTTTTTTGAGAAGTGTAGAGGTAGGGTCGTATCGGTTCCGTTGTCATGATGCACTCATCCCATGCATTATCTCCTCCTTTTTTGAGAAGTGTTGAGGTAGTATCGGTTTCGTTGTCATAGTGCCCTCATCCCATGCATTATCTCCTCCTTTTTTTAGAACCGTTGAGGAAGGGTCGTATCGGTTCCGTTGTCATGATGCACTATTCCCATGCATTATCTCCTCCTTTTTTGAGAAGTGTTGAGGTAGGGTCGTATCGGGTCCGTTGTCATGATGCACTCATCCCATGCATTATCTCCTCCTTTTTTGAGAAGTGTAGAGGTAGGGTCGTATCGAGAAAATTTTAGGGGTCAGGACGAACTTTTTAGGGGTCAGGCCAAATTTTTTTCTTTTTTTTGGTTTTGAACTGAAAATATTTCTCATGGTTGGGGGAGAGTGAAAAATTAGGGGGCTGGAGAGATTTTGGGGTCGGGGAAAATTTTAGGGGTCAGGACGAACTTTTTAGGGGTCAGGCAAAATTTTTTTGTTTTTTTTTGTTTTGAAGTCAAAATATATCTCATGGTTGGGGGAAAGTGAAAAATTAGGGGGCTGGAGAGATTTAGGGGTCGGGGAAAATTTTAGGGGTCAGGACGAACTTTTTAGGGGTCAGGCCAAATTTTTTTTTTTTTTTTTGTTTTTTTTTGTTTTGAAGTCAAAATATTTCTCAGGGTTGGGGGAGAGTGAAAAATTAGGGGGCTGGAGAGATTTAGGGGTCGGGGGAAATTTTAGGGGTCAGGACGAACTTTTTAGGCGTCCGGCCAAAATTTTTTTTTTTTTTTTGTTTTTTTTTGTTTTGAAGTCAAAATATTTCTCAGGGTTGGGGGAGAGTGAAAAATTAGGGGGCTGGAGAGATTTAGGAGTCGGGGAAAATTTTAGGGGTCAGGACGAACTTTTTAGGGGTCAGGCAAAATTTTTTTTTTTTTTTTTTGTTTTGAAGTCAAAATATATCTCATGGTTGGGGGAGAGTGAAAAAATAGGGGGCTGGAGAGATTTAGGGGTCGGGGAAAATTTTAGGGGTCAGGACGAACTTTTTAGGGGTCAGGCCAAATTTTTTTGTTTTTTTTTGTTTTTTTTTTGTTTTGAAGTCAAATTATTTCTCATGGTTGGAGGAGAGTGAAAAATTAGGGGGCTGGAGAGATTTAGGGGTCGGGGAAAATTTTAGGGGTCAGGACGAACTTTTTAGGGGTCAGGCCAAATTTTTTTTTTGTTTTTTGTTTTTTTTTGTTTTGAAGTCAAAATATTTCTCAGGGTTGGGGGAGAGTGAAAAATTAGGGGGCTGGAGAGATTTAGGGGTCGGGGAAAATTTTAGGGGTCAGGACGAACTTTTTAGGGGTCAGGCAAAATTTTTTTTTTTTTTTTTTGTTTTGAAGTCAAAATATATCTCATGGTTGGGGGAGAGTGAAAAAATAGGGGGCTGGAGAGATTTAGGGGTCGGGGAAAATTTTAGGGGTCAGGACGAACTTTTTAGGGGTCAGGCCAAATTTTTTTGTTTTTTTTTGTTTTTTTTTTGTTTTGAAGTCAAATTATTTCTCATGGTTGGAGGAGAGTTAAAAATTAGGGGGCTGGAGAGATTTAGGGGTCGGGGAAAATTTTAGGGGTCAGGACGAACTTTTTAGGGGTCAGGCCAAATTTTTTTTTTGTTTTTTGTTTTTTTTTGTTTTGAAGTCAAAATATTTCTCAGGGTTGGGGGAGAGTGAAAAATTAGGGGGCTGGAGAGATTTAGGGGTCGGGGAAAATTTTAGGGGTCAGGACGAACTTTTTAGGGGTCAGGCAACATTTTTTTGTTTTTTTTTTGTTTTGAAGTCAAAATATATCTCATGGTTGGGGGAGAGTGAAACATTAGGGGGCTGGAGAGATTTAGGGGTCGGGGAAAATTTTAGGGGTCAGGACGAACTTTTTAGGGGTCAGGCCAAATTTTTTTGTTTTTTTGTTGTTTTTTTTTGTTTTGAAGTCAAATTATTTCTCATGGTTGGAGGAGAGTGAAAAATTAGGGGGCTGGAGAGATTTAGGGGTCGGGGAAAATTTTAGGGGTCAGGACGATCTTTTTAGGGGTCAGGCCAAATTTTTTTGTTTTTTTTTGTTTATTTTTGTTTTGAAGTCAAAATATTTCTCATGGTTGGGGGAGAGTGAAAAATTAGGGGGCTGGAGAGATTTAGGGGTCGGGGAAAATTTTAGGGGTCAGGACGAACTTTTTAGGGGTCAGGCCAAATTTTTTTGTTTTTTTTTGTTTTGAAGTCAAAATATATCTCATGGTTGGAGGAGAGTGAAAAATTAGGGGGCTGGAGAGATTTAGGGGTCGGGGAAAATTTTAGGGGTAAGGACGAACTTTTTAGGGGTCAGGGCAAATTTTTTTGTTTTTTTTTGTTTTTTTTTGTTTTGAAGTCAAAATATTTCTCAGGGTTGGGGGAGAGTGAAAAATTAGGGGGCTGGAGAGATTTGGGGGTCGGGAAAATTTTAGGGGTTAGGACGAACTTTTTAGGGGTCAGGCCAAATTTTTTTGTTTTTTTTTTTGTTTTGAAGTCAAATTATTTCTCATGGTTGGAGGAGAGTGAAAAATTAGGGGGCTGGAGAGATTTAGGGGTCGGGGAAAATTTTAGGGGTCAGAACGAACTTTTTAGGGGTCAGGCCAAATTTTTTTGTTTTTTTTTGTTTTGAAGTCAAAATATATCTCATGGTTGGGGGAGAGTGAAAAATTAGGGGGCTGGAGAGATTTAGGGGTCGGGGGAAATTTTAGGGGTCAGGACGAACTTTTTAGGCGTCCGGCCAAAATTTTTTTTTTTTTTTTTGTTTTTTTTTGTTTTGAAGTCAAAATATTTCTCAGGGTTGGGGGAGAGTGAAAAATTAGGGGGCTGGAGAGATTTAGGAGTCGGGGAAAATTTTAGGGGTCAGGACGAACTTTTTAGGGGTCAGGCAAAATTTTTTTTTTTTTTTTTGTTTTGAAGTCAAAATATATCTCATGGTTGGGGGAGAGTGAAAAAATAGGGGGCTGGAGAGATTTAGGGGTCGGGGAAAATTTTAGGGGTCAGGACGAACTTTTTAGGGGTCAGGCCAAATTTTTTTGTTTTTTTTTGTTTTTTTTTTGTTTTGAAGTCAAATTATTTCTCATGGTTGGAGGAGAGTTAAAAATTAGGGGGCTGGAGAGATTTAGGGGTCGGGGAAAATTTTAGGGGTCAGGACGAACTTTTTAGGGGTCAGGCCAAATTTTTTTTTTGTTTTTTGTTTTTTTTTGTTTTGAAGTCAAAATATTTCTCAGGGTTGGGGGAGAGTGAAAAATTAGGGGGCTGGAGAGATTTAGGGGTCGGGGAAAATTTTAGGGGTCAGGACGAACTTTTTAGGGGTCAGGCAAAATTTTTTTTTTTTTTTTTTTTTTGAAGTCAAAATATATCTCATGGTTGGGGGAGAGTGAAAAAATAGGGGGCTGGAGAGATTTAGGGGTCGGGGAAAATTTTAGGGGTCAGGACGAACTTTTTAGGGGTCAGGCCAAATTTTTTTGTTTTTTTTTGTTTTTTTTTTGTTTTGAAGTCAAATTATTTCTCATGGTTGGAGGAGAGTTAAAAATTAGGGGGCTGGAGAGATTTAGGGGTCGGGGAAAATTTTAGGGGTCAGGACGAACTTTTTAGGGGTCAGGCCAAATTTTTTTTTTGTTTTTTGTTTTTTTTGTTTTGAAGTCAAAATATTTCTCAGGGTTGGGGGAGAGTGAAAAATTAGGGGGCTGGAGAGATTTAGGGGTCGGGGAAAATTTTAGGGGTCAGGACGAACTTTTTAGGGGTCAGGCAACATTTTTTTGTTTTTTTTTGTTTTGAAGTCAAAATATATCTCATGGTTGGGGGAGAGTGAAACATTAGGGGGCTGGAGAGATTTAGGGGTCGGGGAAAATTTTAGGGGTCAGGACGAACTTTTTAGGGGTCAGGCCAAATTTTTTTGTTTTTTTGTTGTTTTTTTTTGTTTTGAAGTCAAATTATTTCTCATGGTTGGAGGAGAGTGAAAAATTAGGGGGCTGGAGAGATTTAGGGGTCGGGGAAAATTTTAGGGGTCAGGACGATCTTTTTAGGGGTCAGGCCAAATTTTTTTGTTTTTTTTTGTTTATTTTTGTTTTGAAGTCAAAATATTTCTCAGGGTTGGGGGAGAGTGAAAAATTAGGGGGCTGGAGAGATTTAGGGGTCGGGGAAAATTTTAGGGGTCAGGACGAACTTTTTAGGGGTCAGGCCAAATTTTTTTGTTTTTTTTTGTTTTGAAGTCAAAATATATCTCATGGTTGGAGGAGAGTGAAAAATTAGGGGGCTGGAGAGATTTAGGGGTCGGGGAAAATTTTAGGGGTAAGGACGAACTTTTTAGGGGTCAGGGCAAATTTTTTTGTTTTTTTTTGTTTTTTTTTGTTTTGAAGTCAAAATATTTCTCAGGGTTGGGGGAGAGTGAAAAATTAGGGGGCTGGAGAGATTTGGGGGTCGGGAAAATTTTAGGGGTTAGGACGAACTTTTTAGGGGTCAGGCCAAATTTTTTTGTTTTTTTTTTTGTTTTGAAGTCAAATTATTTCTCATGGTTGGAGGAGAGTGAAAAATTAGGGGGCTGGAGAGATTTAGGGGTCGGGGAAAATTTTAGGGGTCAGGACGAACTTTTTAGGGGTCAGGCCAAATTTTTTTGTTTTTTTTTGTTTTGAAGTCAAAATATATCTCATGGTTGGGGGAGAGTGAAAAATTAGGGGGCTGGAGAGATTTAGGGGTCGGTGAAAATTTTAGGGGTCAGGACGAACTTTTTAGGGGTCAGGCAAAATTTTTTTTGTTTTTTTTTGTTTTGAAGTCAAAATATATCTCATGGTTGGGGGAGAGTGAAAAAATAGGGGGCTGGAGAGATTTAGGGGTAGGGGAAAATTTTAGGGGTCAGGACGAACTTTGTAGGGGTCAGGCCAAATTTTTTTGTTTTTTTTTGTTTTTTTTTTGTTTTGAAGTCAAATTATTTCTCATGGTTGGAGGAGAGTGAAAAATTAGGGGGCTGGAGAGATTTAGTGGTCGGGGAATATTTTATGGGTCAGGACGAACTTTTTAGGGGTCAGGCCAAATTTTTTTTTTTTGTTTGTTTTGAAGTCAAAATATTTCTCAGGGTTGGGGGAGAGTGAAAAATTAGGGGGCTGGAGAGATTTAGGGGTCGGGGAAAATTTTAGGGGTCAGGACGAACTTTTTAGGGGTCAGGCAAAATTTTTTTGTTTTTTTTTGTTTTGAAGTCAAAATATATCTCATGGTTGGGGGAGAGTGAAACATTAGGGGGCTGGAGAGATTTAGGGGTCGGGGAAAATTTTAGGGGTCAGGACGAACTTTTTAGGGGTAGGCCAAATTTTTTTGTTTTTTTTGTTGTTTTTTTTTGTTTTGAAGTCAAATTATTTCTCATGGTTGGAGGAGAGTGAAAAATTAGGGGGCTGGAGAGATTTAGGGGTAGGGGAAAATTTTAGGGGTCAGGACAAACTTTTTAGGGGTCGGGCCAAATTTTTTTGTTTTTTTTTGTTTATTTTTGTTTTGAAGTCAAAATATTTCTCAGGGTTGGGGGAGAGTGAAAAATTAGGGGGCTGGAGAGATTTAGGGGTCGGGGAAAATTTTAGGGGTCAGGACGAACTTTTTAGGGGTCAGGCCAAATTTTTTTGTTTTTTTTTGTTTTGAAGTCAAAATATATCTCATGGTTAGAGGAGAGTGAAAAATTAGGGGGCTGGAGAGATTTAGGGGTCGGGGAAAATTTTAGGGGTAAGGACGAACTTTTTAGGGGTCAGGGCAAATTTTTTTGTTCTTTTGTTTTTTTTTGTTTTGAAGTCAAAATATTTCTCAGGGTTGGGGGAGAGTGAAAAATTAGGGGGCTGGAGAGATTTAGGGGTCGGGAAAATTTTAGGGGTCAGGACGAACTTTTTAGGGGTCAGGCCAAATTTTTTTTTTTTTTTGTGTTTTTTGTTTGTTTTGAAGTCAAAATATTTCTCATGGTTGGGGGAGAGTGAAAAATTAGGGGGCTGGAGAGATTTAGGGGTCGGGGACAATTTTAGGGGTCAGGACGCACTTTTTAGGGGTCAGGCCAAATTTTTTTGTTTTTTTTTGTTTTGTTTTGTTTTTTTTTGTTTTGAAGTCAAAATATTTCTCAGGGTTGGAGAGAGTGAAAAATTAGGGGGCTGGAGAGATTTAGGGGTCGGGGAAAATTTTAGGGGTCAGGACGAACTTTTTAGGGGTCAGGCCAAATTTTTTGTTTTTTTTTGTTTTGAAGTCAAAATATTTCTCATGGTTGGCGGAGAGTGAAAAATTAGGGGCTGGAGAGATTTAGGGGTCGGGGAAAATTTTAGGGGTCAGGACGAACTTTTTAGGGGTCAGGCCAAATTTTTTTTTTTTTTTTTGTTTTTTTTTGTTTTGAAGTCAAAATATTTCTCAGGGTTGGGGGAGAGTGAAAAATTAGGGGGCTGGAGAGATTTAGGGGTCGGGGAAAATTTTAGGGGTCAGGACGAACTTTTTAGGGGTCAGGCATAAATTTTTTTGTTTTTTTTTGTTTATTTTTGTTTTGAAGTCAAAATATTTCTCAGGGTTGGGGGAGAGTGAAAAATTAGGGGGCTGGAGAGATTTAGGGGTCGGGGAAAATTTTAGGGGTCAGGACGAACTTTTTAGGGGTCAGGCCAAATTTTTTTGTTTTTTTTTGTTTTGAAGTCAAAATATATCACATGGTTGGAGGAGAGTGAAAAATTAGGGGGCTGGAGAGATTTAGGGGTCGGGGAAAATTTTAGGGGTAAGGACGAACTTTTTAGGGGTCAGGGCAAATTTTTTTGTTTTTTTATGTTTTTTTTTGTTTTGAAGTCAAAATATTTCTCAGGGTTGGGGGAGAGTGAAAAATTAGGGGGCTGGAGAGATTTAGGGGTCGGGGAAAATTTTAGGGGTCAGGACGAACTTTTTAGTGGTCAGGCTAAATTTTTTTGTTTTTTTTTGTTTTGAAGTCAAAATATATCTCATGGTTGGGGGAGAGTGAAAAATTAGGGGGCTAGAGAGATTTAGGGGTCGGGGAAAATTTTAGGGGTAAGGACGAACTTTTTAGGGGTCAGGCAAAATTTTTTTGTTTTTTTTTGTTTTGAAGTCAAAATATATCTCATGGTTGGGGGAGAGTGAAAAATTAGGGGGCTGGAGAGATTTAGGGGTCGGGGAAAATTTTAGGGGTCAGGACAAACTTTTTAGGGGTCAGGCAAAATTTTTTTGTTTTTTTTTGTTTTGAAGTCAAAATATATCTCATGGTTGGGGGAGAGTGAAAAATTAGGGGGCTGGAGAGATTTAGGGGTCGGGGACAATTTTAGGGGTCAGGACGAACTTTTTAGGGGTCAGGCCAAATTTTTTTGTTTTTTTTTGTTTTTTTTTGTTTTGAAGTCAAAATATTTCTCAGGGTTGGGGAGAGTGAAAAATTAGGGGGCTGGAGAGATTTAGGGGTCGGGGAAAATTTTAGGGGTCAGGACAAACTTTTTAGGGGTCGGGCCAAATTTTTTTGTTTTTTTTTGTTTATTTTTGTTTTGAAGTCAAAATATTTCTCAGGGTTGGGGGAGAGTGAAAAATTAGGGGGCTGGAGAGATTTAGGGGTCGGGGAAAATTTTAGGGGTCAGGACGAACTTTTTAGGGGTCAGGCCAAATTTTTTTGTTTTTTTTTGTTTTGAAGTCAAAATATATCTCATGGTTAGAGGAGAGTGAAAAATTAGGGGGCTGGAGAGATTTAGGGGTCGGGGAAAATTTTAGGGGTAAGGACGAACTTTTTAGGGGTCAGGGCAAATTTTTTTGTTCTTTTGTTTTTTTTTGTTTTGAAGTCAAAATATTTCTCAGGGTTGGGGGAGAGTGAAAAATTAGGGGGCTGGAGAGATTTAGGGGTCGGGAAAATTTTAGGGGTCAGGACGAACTTTTTAGGGGACAGGCCAAATTTTTTTGTTTTTTTTTTGTTTTGAAGTCAAATTATTTCTCATGGTTGAAGGAGAGTGAAAAATTAGGGGGCTGGAGAGATTTAGGGGTCGGGGAATATTTTAGGGGTCAGGACGAACTTTTTAGGGGTCAGGCCAAATTTTTTTGTTTTTTTTTGTTTTGAAGTCAAAATATATCTCATGGTTGGGGGAGAGTGAAAAATTAGGGGGCTGGAGAGATTTAGGGGTCGGTGAAAATTTTAGGGGTCAGGACGAACTTTTTAGGGGTCAGGCCAAATTTTTTTTTTTTTTTTTTTTTTTTTTGTTTTGAAGTCAAAATATTTCTCAGGGTTGGGGGAGAGTGAAAAATTAAGGGGCTAGAGAGATTTAGGGGTCGGGGAAAATTTTAAGGGTCAGGACGAACTTTTTAGTGGTCAGGCTAAATTTTTTTGTTTTTTTTTGTTTTGAAGTCAAAATATATCTCATGGTTGGGGGAGAGTGAAAAATTAGGGGGCTAGAGAGATTTAGGGGTCGGGGAAAATTTTAGGGGTCATGACGAACTTTTTAGGGGTCAGGCCAAATTTTTTTTTTTTTTGTGTTTTTTGTTTGTTTTGAAGTCAAAATATTTCTCATGGTTGGGGGAGAGTGAAAAATTAGGGGGCTGGAGAGATTTAGGGGTCGGGGACAATTTTAGGGGTCAGGACGCACTTTTTAGGGGTCAGGCCAAATTTTTTTGTTTTTTTTTGTTTTTTTTTGTTTTGAAGTCAAAATATTTCTCAGGGTTGGGGAGAGTGAAAAATTAGGGGGCTGGAGAGATTTAGGGGTCGGGGAAAATTTTAGGGGTCAGGACGAACTTTTTAGGGGTCAGGCCAAATTTTTTGTTTTTTTTTGTTTTGAAGTCAAAATATTTCTCATGGTTGGCGGAGAGTGAAAAATTAGGGGCTGGAGAGATTTAGGGGTCGGGGAAAATTTTAGGGGTCAGGACGAACTTTTTAGGGGTCAGGCCAAATTTTTTTTTTGTTTTTTTGTTTTTTTTTGTTTTGAAGTCAAAATATTTCTCAGGGTTGGGGGAGAGTGAAAAATTAGGGGGCTGGAGAGATTTAGGGGTCGGGGAAAATTTTAGGGGTCAGGACGAACTTTTTAGGGGTCAGGCATAAATTTTTTTGTTTTTTTTTGTTTATTTTTGTTTTGAAGTCAAAATATTTCTCAGGGTTGGGGGAGAGTGAAAAATTAGGGGGCTGGAGAGATTTAGGGGTCGGGGAAAATTTTAGGGGTCAGGACGAACTTTTTAGGGGTCAGGCCAAATTTTTTTGTTTTTTTTTGTTTTGAAGTCAAAATATATCACATGGTTGGAGGAGAGTGAAAAATTAGGGGGCTGGAGAGATTTAGGGGTCGGGGAAAATTTTAGGGGTAAGGACGAACTTTTTAGGGGTCAGGGCAAATTTTTTTGTTTTTTTATGTTTTTTTTTGTTTTGAAGTCAAAATATTTCTCAGGGTTGGGGGAGAGTGAAAAATTAGGGGGCTGGAGAGATTTAGGGGTCGGGGAAAATTTTAGGGGTCAGGACGAACTTTTTAGTGGTCAGGCTAAATTTTTTTGTTTTTTTTTGTTTTGAAGTCAAAATATATCTCATGGTTGGGGGAGAGTGAAAAATTAGGGGGCTAGAGAGATTTAGGGGTCGGGGAAAATTTTAGGGGTAAGGACGAACTTTTTAGGGGTCAGGCAAAATTTTTTTGTTTTTTTTTGTTTTGAAGTCAAAATATATCTCATGGTTGGGGGAGAGTGAAAAATTAGGGGGCTGGAGAGATTTAGGGGTCGGGGAAAATTTTAGGGGTCAGGACAAACTTTTTAGGGGTCAGGCAAAATTTTTTTGTTTTTTTTTGTTTTGAAGTCAAAATATATCTCATGGTTGGGGGAGAGTGAAAAATTAGGGGGCTGGAGAGATTTAGGGGTCGGGGACAATTTTAGGGGTCAGGACGAACTTTTTAGGGGTCAGGCCAAATTTTTTTGTTTTTTTTTGTTTTTTTTTGTTTTGAAGTCAAAATATTTCTCAGGGTTGGGGAGAGTGAAAAATTAGGGGGCTGGAGAGATTTAGGGGTCGGGGAAAATTTTAGGGGTCAGGACAAACTTTTTAGGGGTCGGGCCAAATTTTTTTGTTTTTTTTTGTTTATTTTTGTTTTGAAGTCAAAATATTTCTCAGGGTTGGGGGAGAGTGAAAAATTAGGGGGCTGGAGAGATTTAGGGGTCGGGGAAAATTTTAGGGGTCAGGACGAACTTTTTAGGGGTCAGGCCAAATTTTTTTGTTTTTTTTTGTTTTGAAGTCAAAATATATCTCATGGTTAGAGGAGAGTGAAAAATTAGGGGGCTGGAGAGATTTAGGGGTCGGGGAAAATTTTAGGGGTAAGGACGAACTTTTTAGGGGTCAGGGCAAATTTTTTTGTTCTTTTGTTTTTTTTTGTTTTGAAGTCAAAATATTTCTCAGGGTTGGGGGAGAGTGAAAAATTAGGGGGCTGGAGAGATTTAGGGGTCGGGAAAATTTTAGGGGTCAGGACGAACTTTTTAGGGGACAGGCCAAATTTTTTTGTTTTTTTTTTGTTTTGAAGTCAAATTATTTCTCATGGTTGAAGGAGAGTGAAAAATTAGGGGGCTGGAGAGATTTAGGGGTCGGGGAATATTTTAGGGGTCAGGACGAACTTTTTAGGGGTCAGGCCAAATTTTTTTGTTTTTTTTTGTTTTGAAGTCAAAATATATCTCATGGTTGGGGGAGAGTGAAAAATTAGGGGGCTGGAGAGATTTAGGGGTCGGTGAAAATTTTAGGGGTCAGGACGAACTTTTTAGGGGTCAGGCCAAATTTTTTTTTTTTTTTTTTTTTTTTTTGTTTTGAAGTCAAAATATTTCTCAGGGTTGGGGGAGAGTGAAAAATTAAGGGGCTAGAGAGATTTAGGGGTCGGGGAAAATTTTAAGGGTCAGGACGAACTTTTTAGTGGTCAGGCTAAATTTTTTTGTTTTTTTTTGTTTTGAAGTCAAAATATATCTCATGGTTGGGGGAGAGTGAAAAATTAGGGGGCTAGAGAGATTTAGGGGTCGGGGAAAATTTTAGGGGTCATGACGAACTTTTTAGGGGTCAGGCCAAATTTTTTTTTTTTTTGTGTTTTTTGTTTGTTTTGAAGTCAAAATATTTCTCATGGTTGGGGGAGAGTGAAAAATTAGGGGGCTGGAGAGATTTAGGGGTCGGGGACAATTTTAGGGGTCAGGACGCACTTTTTAGGGGTCAGGCCAAATTTTTTTGTTTTTTTTTGTTTTTTTTTGTTTTGAAGTCAAAATATTTCTCAGGGTTGGGGAGAGTGAAAAATTAGGGGGCTGGAGAGATTTAGGGGTCGGGGAAAATTTTAGGGGTCAGGACGAACTTTTTAGGGGTCAGGCCAAATTTTTTGTTTTTTTTTGTTTTGAAGTCAAAATATTTCTCATGGTTGGCGGAGAGTGAAAAATTAGGGGCTGGAGAGATTTAGGGGTCGGGGAAAATTTTAGGGGTCAGGACGAACTTTTTAGGGGTCAGGCCAAATTTTTTTTTTGTTTTTTTGTTTTTTTTTGTTTTGAAGTCAAAATATTTCTCAGGGTTGGGGGAGAGTGAAAAATTAGGGGGCTGGAGAGATTTAGGGGTCGGGGAAAATTTTAGGGGTCAGGACGAACTTTTTAGGGGTCAGGCATAAATTTTTTTGTTTTTTTTTGTTTATTTTTGTTTTGAAGTCAAAATATTTCTCAGGGTTGGGGGAGAGTGAAAAATTAGGGGGCTGGAGAGATTTAGGGGTCGGGGAAAATTTTAGGGGTCAGGACGAACTTTTTAGGGGTCAGGCCAAATTTTTTTGTTTTTTTTTGTTTTGAAGTCAAAATATATCACATGGTTGGAGGAGAGTGAAAAATTAGGGGGCTGGAGAGATTTAGGGGTCGGGGAAAATTTTAGGGGTAAGGACGAACTTTTTAGGGGTCAGGGCAAATTTTTTTGTTTTTTTATGTTTTTTTTTGTTTTGAAGTCAAAATATTTCTCAGGGTTGGGGGAGAGTGAAAAATTAGGGGGCTGGAGAGATTTAGGGGTCGGGGAAAATTTTAGGGGTCAGGACGAACTTTTTAGTGGTCAGGCTAAATTTTTTTGTTTTTTTTTGTTTTGAAGTCAAAATATATCTCATGGTTGGGGGAGAGTGAAAAATTAGGGGGCTAGAGAGATTTAGGGGTCGGGGAAAATTTTAGGGGTAAGGACGAACTTTTTAGGGGTCAGGCAAAATTTTTTTGTTTTTTTTTGTTTTGAAGTCAAAATATATCTCATGGTTGGGGGAGAGTGAAAAATTAGGGGGCTGGAGAGATTTAGGGGTCGGGGAAAATTTTAGGGGTCAGGACAAACTTTTTAGGGGTCAGGCAAAATTTTTTTGTTTTTTTTTGTTTTGAAGTCAAAATATATCTCATGGTTGGGGGAGAGTGAAAAATTAGGGGGCTGGATAGATTTAGGGGTCGGGGACAATTTTAGGGGTCAGGACGAACTTTTTAGGGGTCAGGCCAAATTTTTTTGTTTTTTTTTGTTTTTTTTTGTTTTGAAGTCAAAATATTTCTCAGGGTTGGGGAGAGTGAAAAATTAGGGGGCTGGAGAGTTTAGGGGTCGGGGAAAATTTTAGGGGTCAGGACGAACTTTTTAGGGGTCAGGCCAAATATTTTTGTTTTTTTTTGTTTTGAAGTCAAAATATATCTCATGGTTGTGGGAGAGTGAACAATTAGGGGTCTGGAGAGATTTAGAGGTCGGGGAAAATTTTAGGGGTCAGGCGGAACTTTTTAGGGGTCAGGCCAAATTTTTTTGTTTTTTTTTGTTTTGAAGTCAAAATATTTCTCATGGTTGGGGGAGAGTGAAACATTAGGAGGCTGGAGAGATTTAGGGGTCGGGGAAAATTTTAGGGGTCAGGACGAACTTTTTAGGGGTCAGGCCAAATTTTTTTGTTTTTTTTTGTTTTGAAGTCAAAATATATCTCATGGTTGTGGGAGAGTGAAAAATTAGGGGGCTGGAGATATTTAGGGGTCGGGGAAAATTTTAGGGGTCAGGACGAACTTTTAAGGGGTCAGGCCAAATTTTTTTGTTTTTTTTTGTTTTGAAGTCAAAATATATCTCATGGTTGTGGGAGAGTGAAAAATTAGGGGGCTGGAGATATTTAGGGGTCGGGGAAAATTTTAGGGGTCAGGACGAACTTTTAAGGGGTCAGGCCAAATATTTTTTGTTTTTTTTTGTTTTGAAGTCAAAATATTTCTCATGGTTGGGGGAGAGTGAAAAATTAGGGGGCTAGAGTGATTTAGGGGTCGGGGAAAATTTTAGGGGTCAGGCGGAACTTTTTAGGAGTCAGGCCAAATTTTTTTGTTTTTTTTTGTTTTGAAGTCAAAATATATCTCATGGTTGGGGGAGAGTGAAAAATTAGGGGGCTGGAGAGATTTAGGGGTCGGGGACAATTTTAGGGGTCAGGACGAACTTTTTAGGGGTCAGGCCAAATTTTTTTGTTTTTTTTTGTTTTTTTTTGTTTTGAAGTCAAAATATTTCTCAGGGTTGGGGAGAGTGAAAAATTAGGGGGCTGGAGAGTTTAGGGGTCGGGGAAAATTTTAGGGGTCAGGACGAACTTTTTAGGGGTCAGGCCAAATATTTTTGTTTTTTTTTGTTTTGAAGTCAAAATATATCTCATGGTTGTGGGAGAGTGAACAATTAGGGGTCTGGAGAGATTTAGAGGTCGGGGAAAATTTTAGGGGTCAGGCGGAACTTTTTAGGGGTCAGGCCAAATTTTTTTGTTTTTTTTTGTTTTGAAGTCAAAATATTTCTCATGGTTGGGGGAGAGTGAAACATTAGGAGGCTGGAGAGATTTAGGGGTCGGGGAAAATTTTAGGGGTCAGGACGAACTTTTTAGGGGTCAGGCCAAATTTTTTTGTTTTTTTTTGTTTTGAAGTCAAAATATATCTCATGGTTGTGGGAGAGTGAAAAATTAGGGGGCTGGAGATATTTAGGGGTCGGGGAAAATTTTAGGGGTCAGGACGAACTTTTAAGGGGTCAGGCCAAATTTTTTTGTTTTTTTTTGTTTTGAAGTCAAAATATATCTCATGGTTGTGGGAGAGTGAAAAATTAGGGGGCTGGAGATATTTAGGGGTCGGGGAAAATTTTAGGGGTCAGGACGAACTTTTAAGGGGTCAGGCCAAATATTTTTTGTTTTTTTTTGTTTTGAAGTCAAAATATTTCTCATGGTTGGGGGAGAGTGAAAAATTAGGGGGCTAGAGTGATTTAGGGGTCGGGGAAAATTTTAGGGGTCAGGCGGAACTTTTTAGGTGTCAGGCCAAATTTTTTTGTTTTTTTTTGTTTTGAAGTCAAAATATATCACATGGTTGGAGGAGAGTGAAAAATTAGGGGGCTGGAGAGATTTAGGGGTCGGGGAAAATTTTAGGGGTAAGGACGAACTTTTTAGGGGTCAGGGCAAATTTTTTTGTTTTTTTATGTTTTTTTTTGTTTTGAAGTCAAAATATTTCTCAGGGTTGGGGGAGAGTGAAAAATTAGGGGGCTGGAGAGATTTAGGGGTCGGGGAAAATTTTAGGGGTCAGGACGAACTTTTTAGTGGTCAGGCTAAATTTTTTTGTTTTTTTTTGTTTTGAAGTCAAAATATATCTCATGGTTGGGGGAGAGTGAAAAATTAGGGGGCTAGAGAGATTTAGGGGTCGGGGAAAATTTTAGGGGTCATGACGAACTTTTTAGGGGTCAGGCCAAATTTTTTTGTTTTTTTTTGTTTTTTTTTGTTTTGAAGTCAAAATATTTCTCATGGTTGGGGGAGAGTGAAAAATTAGGGGGCTGGAGAGATTTAGGGGTCGGGGAAAATTTTAGGGGTCAGGACAAACTTTTTAGGGGTCAGGCAAAATTTTTTTGTTTTTTTTTGTTTTGAAGTCAAAATATATCTCATGGTTGGGGGAGAGTGAAAAATTAGGGGGCTGGAGAGATTTAGGGGTCGAGGACAATTTTAGGGGTCAGGACGAACTTTTTAGGGGTCAGGCAAAATTTTTTTGTTTTTTTTTGTTTTTTTTTGTTTTGAAGTCAAAATATTTCTCAGGGTTGGGGAGAGTGAAAAATTAGGGGGCTGGAGAGATTTAGGGGTCGGGGAAAATTTTAGGGGTCAGGACGTCCTTTTTAGGGGTCAGGCCAAATATTTTTGTTTTTTTTTGTTTTGAAGTCAAAATCTATCTCATGGTTGTGGGAGAGTGAACAATTAGGGGTCTGGAGAGATTTAGAGGTCGGGGAAAATTTTAGGGGTCAGGCGGAACTTTTTAGGGGTCAGGCCAAATTTTTTTGTTTTTTTTTGTTTTGAAGTCAAAATATTTCTCATGGTTGGGGGAGAGTGAAACATTAGGAGGCTGGAGAGATTTAGGGGTAGGGAAAATTTTAGGGGTCAGGACGAACTTTTTAGGGGTCAGGCCAAATTTTTTTGTTTTTTTTTGTTTTGAAGTCAAAATATATCTCATGGTTGTGGGAGAGTGAAAAATTAGGGGGCTGGAGATATTTAGGGGTCGGGGAAAATTTTAGGGGTCAGGACGAACTTTTAAGGGGTCAGGCCAAATGTTTTTGTTTTTTTTTGTTTTGAAGTCAAAATATATCTCATGGTTGTGGGAGAGTGAAAAATTAGGGGGCTGGAGATATTTAGGGGTCGGGGAAAATTTTAGGGGTCAGGACGAACTTTTAAGGGGTCAGGCCAAATATTTTTTGTTTTTTTTTGTTTTGAAGTCAAAATATTTCTCATGGTTGGGGGAGAGTGAAAAATTAGGGGGCTAGAGTGATTTAGGGGTCGGGGAAAATTTTAGGGGTCAGGCGGAACTTTTTAGGTGTCAGGCCAAATTTTTTTGTTTTTTTTTGTTTTGAAGTCAAAATATATCACATGGTTGGAGGAGAGTGAAAAATTAGGGGGCTGGAGAGATTTAGGGGTCGGGGAAAATTTTAGGGGTAAGGACGAACTTTTTAGGGGTCAGGGCAAATTTTTTTGTTTTTTTATGTTTTTTTTTGTTTTGAAGTCAAAATATTTCTCAGGGTTGGGGGAGAGTGAAAAATTAGGGGGCTGGAGAGATTTAGGGGTCGGGGAAAATTTTAGGGGTCAGGACGAACTTTTTAGTGGTCAGGCTAAATTTTTTTGTTTTTTTTTGTTTTGAAGTCAAAATATATCTCATGGTTGGGGGAGAGTGAAAAATTAGGGGGCTAGAGAGATTTAGGGGTCGGGGAAAATTTTAGGGGTCATGACGAACTTTTTAGGGGTCAGGCCAAATTTTTTTGTTTTTTTTTGTTTTTTTTTGTTTTGAAGTCAAAATATTTCTCATGGTTGGGGGAGAGTGAAAAATTAGGGGGCTGGAGAGATTTAGGGGTCGGGGAAAATTTTAGGGGTCAGGACAAACTTTTTAGGGGTCAGGCAAAATTTTTTTGTTTTTTTTTGTTTTGAAGTCAAAATATATCTCATGGTTGGGGGAGAGTGAAAAATTAGGGGGCTGGAGAGATTTAGGGGTCGGGGACAATTTTAGGGGTCAGGACGAACTTTTTAGGGGTCAGGCCAAATTTTTTTGTTTTTTTTTGTTTTGAAGTCAAAATATTTCTCAGGGTTGGGGAGAGTGAAAAATTAGGGGGCTGGAGAGATTTAGGGGTCGGGGAAAATTTTAGGGGTCAGGACGAACTTTTTAGGGGTCAGGCCAAATATTTTTTTTTTTTTTTGTTTTGAAGTCAAAATATATCTCATGGTTGTGGGAGAGTGAACAATTAGGGGTCTGGAGAGATTTAGAGGTCGGGGAAAATTTTAGGGGTCAGGCGGAACTTTTTAGGGGTCAGGCCAAATTTTTTTGTTTTTTTTTGTTTTGAAGTCAAAATATTTCTCATGGTTGGGGGAGAGTGAAACATTAGGAGGCTGGAGAGATTTAGGGGTCGGGGAAAATTTTAGGGGTCAGGACGAACTTTTTAGGGGTCAGGCCAAATTTTTTTGTTTTTTTTTGTTTTGAAGTCAAAATATATCTCATGGTTGTGGGAGAGTGAAAAATTAGGGGGCTGGAGATATTTAGGGGTCGGGGAAAATTTTAGGGGTCAGGACGAACTTTTAAGGGGTCAGGCCAAATTTTTTTGTTTTTTTTTGTTTTGAAGTCAAAATATATCTCATGGTTGTGGGAGAGTGAAAAATTAGGGGGCTGGAGATATTTAGGGGTCGGGGAAAATTTTAGGGGTCAGGACGAACTTTTAAGGGGTCAGGCCAAATATTTTTTGTTTTTTTTTGTTTTGAAGTCAAAATATTTCTCATGGTTGGGGGAGAGTGAAAAATTAGGGGGCTAGAGTGATTTAGGGGTCGGGGAAAATTTTAGGGGTCAGGCGGAACTTTTTAGGTGTCAGGCCAAATTTTTTTGTTTTTTTTGGTTTTGAACTCAAAATATTTCTCAGGGTTGGGGGAGAGTGAACAATTAGGGGGCTGGAGAGATTGAGTGGTCGGGGAAAAGTTTAGGGGTCAGGACGAACTTTTTAGGGGTCAGGCCAAATTTTTTTCTTTTTTTTGGTTTTGAACTGAAAATATTTCTCAGGGTTGGGGGAGAGTGAAAAATTAGGGGGCTGGAGAGATTGAAGGGTCGGGGAAAATTTTAGGGGTCAGGACGAACTTTTTAGGGGTCAGGCCAAATTTTTTTGTTTTTTTTTTGTTTTGAAGTCAAAATATTTCTCATGGTTGGGGGAGAGTGAAAAATTAGGGGGCTGGAGAGATTTAGGGGTCGGGGAAAATTTTAGGGGTCAGGCCGAACTTTTTAGGGTCTGCCCAAATTTAGGGGCGGCGATATATACGTATTTAGCTCCCACGCCGGGGCGGCGATAGGTACTTATTTAGCATTCAGCGGTGGTGATAAGTACTTATATAGCATGTGCACATGGGCGGTAATAAGTACGTATATAGTATGCACACCGGGGCAGTGATAGGTATGTATTTAGCATGCGCACTGAGGCAGCGATCGGTTCATATGTAGCATGCGCACCGGGGCGGCGATAGGTACGTATATAGCACGCGCACAGGGGCGGCGAAAGGTACATATTTAAAATTCACACTGGGCGGCGAAAGGTACATATTTAAAATTCACACCGGGGCGGCGATAGGTACGTATTTAGCATTCACGCCGGGGCGGCGATAGGTATGTATTAGGCATTCACACCTGAGCAGCGATAGGTATGTATTAGGCATTCACACCTGAGCAGCGATAGGTATGTATTTAGCATTCGCACAGGGGCAGCGATATGTACGTATTTAGCTTCCGCACTGGGGCGGCGATAGGTACGTATTTAGAATTCACACCGGGGCAGCAATAGGTACGTATTTAGAATTCACACCGGGGCGGCGATAGGTATGTATTTAGCATTCGCACCAGGGCGGCAATATGTACGTATTTAGCTTCCACACCAGGGCGGCGATAGGTACGTATTCAGAATTCAGGGGTGGCGATAGCTACGTATATAGCATGTACACATGGGCAGCAATAAGTACGTACATAGCATGCGCTCTGCGGCGGCGATCAGTACATATATTGCACGCGCACCGGGGCGGCGAAAGGTATGTATTTCGCATTCGCACCGTAGTGGTGATAGGTACGTATTTAGCATTCGCACTGGGGCGGCTATAGGTACGTATTTAGCATTCGCACCAGGGCGGCTATAGGTACGTATTTAGCATTCGCACTGGGCCGGCGATAGGTACGTATTTAGCATTCACACCAAAGCGGCAATATGTACATATTAATTATTCGCACTAGGGCAGCGATAGGTACTTATGTAGCATGCACACCGGGGCGCAATTGGTATGTCTTTAGTATTCGCACTAGGGCAGCGATAGGTACTTATGTAGCATGCACACCGGGGCGCAATAGGTATGTATTTAGCATTCACACCGGGGCAACGATAGGTACTATTTAGCATTCGCAACGGGGCGGCGATAGGTACTTAAATAGTATCTGCACCGGGGCGGCGATAGGTACGTATATAGTATGTGCACTGGGGTGATGATAGATACGTATATAGTATGAACACCGGGGTGGAGATAAGTACCTATATAGAAGGTGCAGATAGAGGTGTTACTTTTTATAGAAATATGTCATACTATTACCCTGGGCAATAGGAGAAATGGTTGGGAAGAAACAGCTTTTGCAAAAGGCAAAATTAGAAAGTAGCGGCGATATGGGGCGACCAGGAAAGAGAAAGGTAGCAGATAAAGAGACGGCTATAGAGAGAGGGGCGGACATAGAAGTTTGAATATAAAGATGTTACACACACGATCTTTCTTCAAATATATGTTTTTATGACCCCGAGCAACGCCGGGTAGCCCCGCTAGTCTATTATATAAATCCCACCTGTCTGTATGTATGTATGTATGTATGTAAAGCTTCTCCTCCGAAAGTACCCAACACACGGTCACACGGGTGACATCATTCCGACCGGCCAGCCCAGGCGCGTCTAATATCTCGGAACCGGAAAAAAAAATTGACTCTTCCGGGGTCGACTGAGCACTTTCCTCCAATGGGGGGTGGCTTTTAACTCCATTTTTCAACGTTATTTATACTAATTTGAGAAGAAAAATAATGCAAAGTCACGATAAACTAGATATGACGTCAGAGTAAGGGAGTGGCGGGTAGAAATTCACTCACACTACAACCATTTTTTTTCTTTCTTTCTTCTTCCCCTCTCAATCCCACACTTTCTTTCTTAATTATTAATAGACGCTAATATTCCTTCCCCCCTCCCTTCCTCACTATGGCCGTTCTGTTATCCTGATATAATACTTCCAGGCATTACCTCCTCCTTTCAGGCCAAATAGGGGGGGGGGATGTCGGCATTCACCGATGTGAGTGCCACAGGCCAAATCTGGGGAGAGGGAGTGTCGGCATTCGGACGTGGGGCGCCTCAGGCCAAATCTGAGGAGGGGGAATGTCGGCATTCGCTGGTATGAGCGCCTCAGTCCAAATTTGGGGGAGGGGGAGTGTCGGCATTCGCCGTTATGAGCGCCTCAAGCGAAATTTGGGGAGGGGGAGTGTCGACATTCGTCGGTGTGAGCGCCCCAGGCGAAATTTGGGGGCGGGGGGAGTGTCGGCATTCGGCTGTATGAGCGCCTAAGGCGAAATTTGGGGGAGGGGGAGTGTCGGCATTCAGTAGTGCTCAGGAGGCCTCCTTGATTTTCAAAGTACTCGGCGTTGTGAGGGAGAAAAGTGCTCAATATCCTAGATAGAGCTACTGTAGTGATAGGTTTGGAAAATATTTTAACGCCATCTTCGTTACCCTTTGGACTATTTTGCAGATAAAAAGGAGGGACGATACCTAAGTGACTTCAGTACTGCTCATGAGGCCTCCTTGATTTTACAAGTACTCGGCGTTGTCCGGGAGAAAAGTGCTCAATATCCTAGATAGAGCTACTGTAGTGATAGCTTTGGAAAATATTTTAACGCCATCTTCGTTACCCTTTGGACTATTTTGCAGATAAAAAAGAAGGAGGATACCTAAGTAATTTCAGTAGTGCTCAGGACGCCTCCTTGATTTTCAAAGTACTCGGCGTTGTCCGGGAGAAAAGTGCTCAATACCATAGATAGAGCTACTGTAGTGATAGGTTTGGAAAATATTTTAACGCCATCTTCCTTACCCTTTGGACTATTTTGCAGATAAAAAGGAGGGAGGATACCTAAGTAATTTCAGTAGTGCTCAAGAGGCCTCCTTGATTTTCAAAGTACTCGGCGTTGTCCGGGAGAAAAGTGCTCAATATCCTAGATAGAGCTACTGTAGTGATAGGTTTGGAAAATATTTTAACGCCATCTTCGTTACCCTTTGGACTATTTTGCAGATAAAAACGAGGTAGGATACCTAAGTAATTTCAGTAGTGCTCAAGAGGCCTCCTTGATTTTCAAAGTACTCGGCGTTGTCCGGGAGAAAAGTGCTCAATATCCTAGATAGAGCTACTGTAGTGATAGGTTTGGAAAATATTTTAACGCCATCTTCGTTCCCCTTTGGACTATTTTGCAGATGAAAAGGAGGGAGGATACCTAAGTAATTTCAGTAGTGCTCAGGAGGCCTCCTTGATTTTCAAAGTACTCGGCGTTGTCCGGGAGAAAAGTGCTCAATATCCTAGATAGAGCTACTGTAGTGATAGGTTTGGAAAATATTTTAACGCCATCTTCGTTACCCTTTGGACTATTTTGCAGATAAAAAGGAGGGAGGATACCTAAGTAATTTCAGTTGTGCTCAAGAGGCCTCCTTGATTTTCAAAGTACTCGGCGTTGTCCGGGAGAAAAGTGCTCAATATCCTAGATAGAGCTACTGTAGTGATAGGTTTGGAAAATATTTTAACGCCATCTTCGTTACCCTTTGGACTATTTTGCAGATAAAAAGGAGGGAGGATACCTAAGTAATTTCAGTTGTGCTCAGGAGGCCTCCTTGATTTTTAAAGTACTCGGCGTTGTCCGGGAGAAAAGTGCTCAATATCCTAGATAGAGCTACTGTAGTGATAGGTTTGGAAAATATTTTAACGCCATCTTCGTTACCCTTTGGACTATTTTGCAGATAAAAAGGAGGGAGGATACCTAAGTAATTTCAGTTGTGCTCAAGAGGCCTCCTTGATTTTCAAAGTACTCGGCGTTGTCCGGGAGAAAAGTGCTCAATATCCTAGATAGAGCTACTGTAGTGATAGCTTTGGAAAATATTTTAACGCCATCTTCGTTACCCTTTGGACTATTTTGCAGATAAAAAAGAGGGAGGATACCTAAGTAATTTCAGTAGTGCTCAGCAAGCGTCCTTGATTTTCAAAGTACTCGGCGTTGTCCGGGAGAAAAGTTCTCTATATCCTAGATAGAGCTACTGTAGTGATAGGTTTGGAAAATATTTTAACGCCATCTTCGTTACCCTTTGGACTATTTTGCAGATGAAAAGGAGGGAGGATACCTAAGTGACTTCAGTAGTGCTCATGAGGCCTCCTTGATTTTTAAAGTACTCGGCGTTGTCCGGGAGAAAAGTGCTCAATGTTCTAGATAGAGCTACTGTAGTGATAGGTTTGGAAAATATTTTAACGCCATCTTCGTTACCCTTTAGACTATTATTAAGATGAAAACGAGGGAGGATACCTAAGTAATTTCAGTAGTACTCATGAGGCCTCCTTGAGTTTCAAAGTACTCGGCGTTGTCCGGGAGAAAAGTGCTCAATATCCTAGATAGAGCTACTGTAGTGATAGGTTTGGAAAATATTTTAACGCCATCTTCGTTACACTTTGGACTATTTTGCAGATAAAAAGGAGGGAGGATACCTAAGTAATTTCAGTTGTGCTCAGGAAGCCTCCTTGATTTTCAAAGTACTCGGCGTTGTCCGGGAGAAAAGTGCTCAATATCCTAGATAGAGCTACTGTAGTGATAGCTTTGGAAAATATTTTAACGCCATCTTCGTTACACTTTGGACTATTTTGCAGATAAAAAAGAGGGAGGATACCTAAGTAATTTCAGTAGTGCTCAGGAGGCCTCCTTGATTTTCAAAGTACTCGGCGTTGTCCGGGAGAAAAGTGCTCAATATCCTAGATAGAGCTACTGTAGTGATAGGTTTGGAAAATATTTTAACGCCATCTTCGTTACCCTTTGGACTATTTTGCAGATGAAAAGGAGGGAGGATACCTAAGTGACTTCAGTAGTGCTCATGAGGCCTCCTTGATTTTTAAAGTACTCGGCGTTGTCCGGGAGAAAAGTGCTCAATGTTCTAGATAGAGCTACTGTAGTGATAGGTTTGGAAAATATTTTAACGCCATCTTCGTTACCCTTTGGACTATTATTAAGATGAAAAGGAGGGAGGATACCTAAGTAATTTCAGTAGTGCTCAGGAGGCCTCCTTGATTTTCAAAGTACTCGGCGTTGTCCGGGAGAAAAGTGCTCAATATCCTAGATAGAGCTACTGTAGTGATAGCTTTGGAAAATATTTTAACGCCATCTTCGTTACCCTTTGGACTATTTTTCAGATAAAAATGAGGGAGGATACCTAAGTAATTTCAGTAGTGCTCAGGAGGCCTCCTTGATTTTCAAAGTACTCGGCGTTGTCCGGGAGAAAAGTGCTCAATATCCTAGATAGAGCTACTGTAGTGATAGGTTTGGAAAATATTTTAACGCCATCTTCGTTACCCTTTGGACTATTTTGCAGATAAAAAAGAGAGAGGATACCTAAGTAATTTCAGTAGTGCTCAGGAGGCCTCCTTGATTTTCAAAGTACTCGGCGTTGTCCGGGAGAAAAGTGCTCAATATCCTAGATAGAGCTACTGTAGTGATAGGTTTGGAAAATATTTTAACGCCATCTTCGTTCTCCTTTGGACTATTTTGCAGATAAAAAAGAGGGAGGATACCTAAGTAATTTCAGTAGTGCTCAGGAGGCCTCCTTGATTTTCAAAGTACTCGGCGTTGTCCGGGAGAAAAGTGCTCAATGTCCTAGATAGAGCTACTGTAGTGATAGGTTTGGAAAATATTTTAACGCCATCTTCGTTCCCCTTTGGACTATTTTGCAGATAAAAAGGAGGGAGGATACCTAAGTAATTTCAGTAGTGCTCAGGAGGCCTCCTTGATTTTCAAAGTACTCGGCGTTGTCCGGGAGAAAAGTGCTCAATATCCTAGATAGAGCTACTGTAGTGATAGGTTTGGAAAATATTTTAACGCCATCTTCGTTACCCTTTGGACTATTTTGCAGATAAAAAGGAGGGAGGATACCTAAGTAATTTTAGTAGTGCTCAAGAGGCCTCCTTGATTTTCAAAGTACTCGGCGTTGTCCGGGAGAAAAGTGCTCAATATCCTAGATAGAGCTACTGTAGTGATAGCTTTGGAAAATATTTTAACGCCATCTTCGTTACCCTTTGGACTATTGTGCAGATAAAAAAGAGGGAGGATACCTAAGTAATTTCAGTAGTGCTCAGGAGGCCTCCTTGATTGTTGAAGTACTCGGCGTTGTCATGGAGAAAAGTGCTCAATGTTCTAGATAGAGCTACTGCAGTGATAGGTTTGGAAAATATTTTAACGCCATCTTCGTTCCCCTTTGGACTATTATTAAGATGAAAAGGAGGGAGGATACCTAGGTAATTTCAGTAGTACTCATGAGGCCTCCTTGATTTTCAAAGTACTCGGCGTTGTCCGGGAGAAAAGTGCTCAATATCCTAGATAGAGCTACTGTAGTGATAGCTTTGGAAAATATTTTAACGCCATCTTCGTTACCCTTTGGACTATTTTGCAGATAAAAAAGAGGGAGGATACCTAAGTAATTTCAGTAGTGCTGAGGAGGCCTCCTTGAGTTTCAAAGTACTCGGCGTTGTCCGGGAGAAAAGTGCTCAATGTCCTAGATAGAGCTACTGTAGTGATAGGTTTGGAAAATATTTTAACGCCATCTTCGTTACCCTTTGGACTATTTTGCAGATAAAAAGGAGGGAGGATACCTAAGTAATTTCAGTTGTGCTCAAGAGGCCTCCTTGATTTTCAAAGTACTCGGCGTTGTCCGGGAGAAAAGTGCTCAATATCCTAGATAGAGCTACTGTAGTGATAGCTTTGGAAAATATTTTAACGCCATCTTCGTTACCCTTTGGACTATTTTGCAGATAAAAAAGAGGGAGGATACCTAAGTAATTTCAGTAGTGCTCAGCAAGCGTCCTTGATTTTCAAAGTACTCGGCGTTGTCCGGGAGAAAAGTTCTCTATATCCTAGATAGAGCTACTGTAGTGATAGGTTTGGAAAATATTTTAACGCCATCTTCGTTACCCTTTGGACTATATTGCAGATGAAAAGGAGGGAGGATACCTAAGTGACTTCAGTAGTGCTCATGAGGCCTCCTTGATTTTTAAAGTACTCGGCGTTGTCCGGGAGAAAAGTGCTCAATGTTCTAGATAGAGCTACTGTAGTGATAGGTTTGGAAAATATTTTAACGCCATCTTCGTTACCCTTTGGACTATTATTAAGATGAAAAGGAGGGAGGATACCTAAGTAATTTCAGTAGTGCTCAAGAGGCCTCCTTGATTTTCAAAGTACTCGGCGTTGTCCGGGAGAAAAGTGCTCAATGTCCTAGATAGAGCTACTGTAGTGATAGGTTTGGAAAATATTTTAACGCCATCTTCGTTCCCCTTTGGACTATTTTGCAGATAAAAAGGAGGGAGGATACCTAAGTAATTTCAGTAGTGCTCAGGAGGCCTCCTTGATTTTCAAAGTACTCGGCGTTGTCCGGGAGAAAAGTGCTCAATATCCTAGATAGAGCTACTGTAGTGATAGGTTTGGAAAATATTTTAACGCCATCTTCGTTACCCTTTGGACTATTTTGCAGATAAAAAGGAGGGAGGATACCTAAGTAATTTTAGTAGTGCTCAAGAGGCCTCCTTGATTTTCAAAGTACTCGGCGTTGTCCGGGAGAAAAGTGCTCAATATCCTAGATAGAGCTACTGTAGTGATAGCTTTGGAAAATATTTTAACGCCATCTTCGTTACCCTTTGGACTATTGTGCAGATGAAAAGGAGGGAGGATACCTAAGTGACTTCAGTAGTGCTCAGGAGGCCTCCTTGATTGTTGAAGTACTCGGCGTTGTCATGGAGAAAAGTGCTCAATGTTCTAGATAGAGCTACTGCAGTGATAGGTTTGGAAAATATTTTAACGCCATCTTCGTTCCCCTTTGGACTATTATTAAGATGAAAAGGAGGGAGGATACCTAGGTAATTTCAGTAGTACTCATGAGGCCTCCTTGATTTTCAAAGTACTCGGCGTTGTCCGGGAGAAAAGTGCTCAATATCCTAGATAGAGCTACTGTAGTGATAGCTTTGGAAAATATTTTAACGCCATCTTCGTTACCCTTTGGACTATTTTGCAGATAAAAAAGAGGGAGGATACCTAAGTAATTTCAGTAGTGCTGAGGAGGCCTCCTTGAGTTTCAAAGTACTCGGCGTTGTCCGGGAGAAAAGTGCTCAATGTCCTAGATAGAGCTACTGTAGTGATAGGTTTGGAAAATATTTTAACGCCATCTTCGTTCCCCTTTGGACTATTTTGCAGATAAAAAGGAGGGAGGATACCTAAGTAATTTCAGTAGTGCTCAGGAGGCCTCCTTGATTTTCAAAGTACTCGGCGTTGTCCGGGAGAAAAGTGCTCAATATCCTAGATAGAGCTACTGTAGTGATAGGTTTGGAAAATATTTTAACGCCATCTTCGTTACCCTTTGGACTATTTTGCAGATAAAAACGAGGTAGGATACCTAAGTAATTTCAGTAGTGCTCAAGAGGCCTCCTTGATTTTCAAAGTACTCGGCGTTGTCCGGGAGAAAAGTGCTCAATATCCTAGATAGAGCTACTGTAGTGATAGGTTTGGAAAATATTTTAACGCCATCTTCGTTACCCTTTGGACTATTTTGCAGATAAAAAGGAGGGAGGATACCTAAGTAATTTCAGTAGTGCTCAAGAGGCCTCCTTGATTTTCAAAGTACTCGGCGTTGTCCGGGAGAAAAGTGCTCAATATCCTAGATAGAGCTACTGTAGTGATAGGTTTGGAAAATATTTTAACGCCATCTTCGTTACCCTTTGGACTATTTTGCAGATAAAAAGGAGGGAGGATACCTAAGTAATTTCAGTAGTGCTCAAGAGGCCTCCTTGATTTTCAAAGTACTCGGCGTTGTCCGGGAGAAAAGTGCTCAATATCCTAGATAGAGCTACTGTAGTGATAGGTTTGGAAAATATTTTAACGCCATCTTCGTTACCCTTTGGACTATTTTGCAGATGAAAAGGAGGGAGGATACCTAAGTAATTTCAGTAGTGCTCAAGAGGCCTCCTTGATTTTCAAAGTACTCGGCGTTGTCCGGGAGAAAAGTGCTCAATATCCTAGATAGAGCTACTGTAGTGATAGGTTTGGAAAATATTTTAACGCCATCTTCGTTACCCTTTGGACTATTTTGCAGATAAAAACGAGGTAGGATACCTAAGTAATTTCAGTAGTGCTCAAGAGGCCTCCTTGATTTTCAAAGTACTCGGCGTTGTCCGGGAGAAAAGTGCTCAATATCCTAGATAGAGCTACTGTAGTGATAGGTTTGGAAAATATTTTAACGCCATCTTCCTTACCCTTTGGACTATTTTGCAGATAAAAAGGAGGGAGGATACCTAAGTAATTTCAGTAGTGCTCAAGAGGCCTCCTTGATTTTCAAAGTACTCGGCGTTGTCCGGGAGAAAAGTGCTCAATATCCTAGATAGAGCTACTGTAGTGATAGGTTTGGAAAATATTTTAACGCCATCTTCGTTACCCTTTGGACTATTTTGCAGATAAAAAGGAGGGAGGATACCTAAGTAATTTCAGTAGTGCTCAAGAGGCCTCCTTGATTTTCAAAGTACTCGGCGTTGTCCGGGAGAAAAGTGCTCAATATCCTAGATAGAGCTACTGTAGTGATAGGTTTGGAAAATATTTTAACGCCATCTTCGTTCCCCTTTGGACTATTTTGCAGATAAAAAGGAGGGAGGATACCTAAGTAATTTCAGTAGTGCTCAAGAGGCCTCCTTGATTTTCAAAGTACTCGGCGTTGTCCGGGAGAAAAGTGCTCAATATCCTAGATAGAGCTACTGTAGTGATAGGTTTGGAAAATAATTTAACGCCATCTTCGTTACCCTTTGGACTATTTTGCAGATAAAAAGGAGGGAGGATACCTAAGTAATTTCAGTAGTGCTCAAGAGGCCTCCTTGATTTTCAAAGTACTCGGCATTGTCCGGGAGAAAAGTGCTCAATATCCTAGATAGAGCTACTGTAGTGATAGCTTTGGAAAATATTTTAACGCCATCTTCGTTACCCTTTGGACTATTTTGCAGATAAAAAGGAGGGAGGATACTTAAGTAATTTCAGTAGTGCTCAAGAGGCCTCCTTGATTTTCAAAGTACTCGGCGTTGTCCGGGAGAAAAGTGCTCAATATCCTAGATAGAGCTACTGTAGTGATAGCTTTGGAAAATATTTTAACGCCATCTTCGTTACCCTTTGGACTATTTTGCAGATAAAAAGGATGGAGGATACCTAAGAAATTTCAGTTGTGCTCAGGAGGCCTCCTTGATTTTCAAAGTACTCGGCGTTGTCCGGGAGAAAAGTGCTCAATATCCTAGATAGAGCTACTGTAGTGATAGGTTTGGAAAATATTTTAACGCCATCTTCGTTACCCTTTGGACTATTTTGCAGATAAAAACGAGGGAGGATACCTAAGTAATTTCAGTTGTGCTCAGGAGGCCTCCTTGATTTTCAAAGTACTCGGCGTTGTCCGGGAGAAAAGTGCTCAATGTTCTAGATAGAGCTACTGTAGTGATAGGTTTGGAAAATATTTTAACGCCATCTTCGTTCCCCTTTGGACTATTATTAAGATGAAAAGGAGGCAGGATACCTAAGTAATTTCAGTAGTACTCATGAGGCCTCCTTGATTTTCAAAGTACTCGGCGTTGTCCGGGAGAAAAGTGCTCAATATCCTAGATAGAGCTACTGTAGTGATAGGTTTGGAAAATATTTTAACGCCATCTTCGTTACCCTTTGGACTATTTTGCAGATAAAAAGGAGGGAGGATACCTAAGTGATTTCAGTAGTGCTCATGAGGCCTCCTTGATTTTTAAAGTACTCGGCGTTGTCCGGGAGAAAAGTCCTCAATGTCCTAGATAGAGCTACTGTAGTGATAGGTTTGGATAATATTTTAACAGCATCTACGCTGAAAAGGATAGGGGAAATAGATAAGAGTAATTTCAGTAGTGCTCAGGAGGCCCCTTGATTTTTAAATTACTCGGCGTTGTCCGGGAGAAAAGTGCTGAATATCCTAGATAGAGCTACTGTAATGATATGTTTTGAAAATATTTTAACACCATCTTCGTTTTTCTTTGGACTATTTTGCAGATGAAAAGGAGGGAGATTACCTAAGTGATTTCAGTAGTGCTCAGGAGGCCTCCTTGATTTTCAAAGTACTCAGCGTTGTCTGGGAGAAAAGTGCTCAATATCGTAGATAGAGCTACATGATGAAAAGGAGAGGGGGGCAGTAAGGATTATTTTAGTAGTAGCTTCTGCGGTATTGAACCTGGGGAGGTCTTCTGCGGTATAGGAACCTGCAGCTTCTGCGGTAGGGGACCAGAGGAGTGAATCTGCGGTATAGGAACTTGAGGCTTCTGCATTATGGCAGGCGGGGGAGGGGTGCTTCTGCGGTATAGAAACAGGGGGTGTGCTTCTGCAGTATAGGAACCTGAGGTATTTGCGGTATGGCACCCAGGGTGTGCTTCTGCGGTATGGCACCCGGGGGGTGCTTCTGCGGTATAGAAACCGGGGGGGGGGGGTTGCTTCTGCAGTATAGCAACTGGTGGGTACTTCTGTGGTATAGAAACCGGAGGGTGGTGCTTCTGCGGTATAGGAGCCTGAGGATTCAGCGGTATGGTACTCAGGGGGTTCTTCTGCGGTATAGGGGTGTGCTTCTATTGTATAGCACCCGGGGGTTTGCTTCTGCAGTATAGGAACTTGAAGCTTCTGCGGTATAGCAGCTAAGGGTAGGGTGCTTCTGCGGTATAGGACCACGAGGCTTCTGCGGTATAGCACCTGGTGGGGGTGCTTCGTCAGTATAGGACCACGAGGCTTCTGCAGTATAGCAACCGGTGGAGGGGGGGGTTCTCTGGTATAGCAACGGGGGGGAGGGGGTGCTTCTGTTTGTATTGCACTCGGGGGGTGTTTTTGCAGAATAGGAACCTGAGGCTTCTGCGGTATGGCAACCAGGAGGCTGCTTCTGTGGTATGGCACCCTGGGGGTGCTTCTGCAGTATGGCACCCAGGGGGTTGCTTCTGCGGTATGGCACCCAGGGGGGTGCTTCTGCAGTATAGAATCACGATGCTTCTGCGGTATAGCCACCAGGGGTGGGGTGCTTCTGCGGTATAGGACCACAAGGCTTCTGCGGTATAGTATTCGCACTGGGCCGGTGATAGATGCGTATTTCGCATTCGCACTTGGGCTGCGATAGGTACGTATGTATCATTCACACTGGGGCAGCGATAGGTATGTATATAGCATGCATACCGGGGCGGCAATAGGTACTTTTATAGTATATGCACCGGGGCGGCAATAGGTACATATAAAGTATGTGCACTGGGGCGACAGTAGGTACGTATATAGTCTGCGCACCATTGTGGCGATACATACGTATATAGTATGAATACCGGAGCGGAGATAAGTACCTATATAGAAAGCGCAGATAGAGGTGGTACTTTTTATAGAAATAAGTCATACTATTGCCCTGGAAAACGTAGGAGAAATGGTGGGGAAGAAGCAGCTTTCGCAAAAGGCAAAATAAGAAAGTAGCGGTGAAATGGGGCGACCAGGGAAGAGAAAGGTAGAAAGATAAAGAGACGGCTATAGAGGAGGGGGGAAATAGAAGTTTGAATATAAAGATGTTACACACGCGATTTCTCTTCAATTATATGTTTTTATGACCCCGAGCAACGCCGGGTAGCCCTGCTAGTTTATAATAAACGAAATAAAGCGGCAATATTGTAGGGAAAAAACTGGGATTGACACTAGTTTCTAAGAACACCGGTGGGTGATTCCTCTTTAGTTAGACCCAATGAGAGAAAACAGAGAATTCGAGTTTACCAGGTGGCTCCTACTAGGAAGAATCTCTGGCCTTTATGTGACCTAAGATGTTCTACAAATTAAAAATATTTAATATCAGCATTGGAAACTAACAAAATAAAGCGGCAACATTATTTCACCATTTCAAAAGTTAAGGTAGACAAAAATGAGAATATCTTAGAGATTTTAAACATGTATTTGTATATTGAGTATGCTATTAGATAGGTATCAATATGTCCATTGATGTATGTTAGGGACAACCATTGTAATCTGTTGTAATATGTCCATGTATATATGAATGAATGAGTAATATGTGACCTATCTAGCTATGTTAATATATGTGTGGAATATGTTTAAATAAATATATGAATAATAAAAATATTCACACTTTTTTAAACATTGCTTGATATTTGAATAATATTTTAGAAATTTGGAAAACCAAATAAACAATATGGATTTTATTTTTAAATACATTATTTATTTTAAATGCTTGAGCTTTTAACGCAAAACGTACTTCTCAAACGTAAAAAAAATATTGTTTAAATCCACATTGTTTATTTTTTTAAAGTTTATAAAAGTGCGAATATTTTTATGTGGCAAAACACGCAGCCATGCGATACACGCGCTGACGTTCAAACCGCAACCGTTGATTCCACCGGACGGACTCCTGAGAAGCTAATAATAATAAAAAGAGAAAAAAAATGTATTACTTTTGAGAAGGACGTTTTGCGTCGAAAGCCTAATCTTTAAAAAAAGTTATTTATTTATTAAAAATAAAATCCACATAGTTTATTTGGCTTCAAAAAAATTCTAAAATGTTATTTAAATAGACAAATAGTACATTAATCGAATTGCAAATAATTAATCTGATAGCGCATTATTGAAATACACAAAAATGAAAATGCGCTTCCTGTCCAGTGATTGAACTAACAGCAGTCAGATTATGAAACTCTTGTATAGACAGCCAATGAAATGAGTCCGCTTATGCAGATGATTCGTTTTGGACAAACAGTTGGAGATAAACATCCGTGGAATGAAGTGTTGCGTGTTCAGTTATGCAAATAGTTCATTTTGATGAGCAATTAATGATATTTTGGGCTCAGTGTAAGCTCGCCTATTCAGCAATTAGTTCAACGACTAGCCTGCCGCTCAGTTGTATTCGATGTCTGTTGTAAGATCGTTCCTTCCTCCCCCGTTGCCACAACCGGCGTTCATTGAAGACAGCGTTCGTTGCAGACTTGGTCCATTCGTCCATCGAAGTTTCGGTGAGTCAAAGGTTGATCGACCTTTCTTTTTCTGAGGGTCATCTTCGTTGTCCATTGGAAGTCAGGGTACACAATGTACCATGATCCAGCTTTATTTACTACAAGCTATTTCGGTTTTAAATAATGACAAATAAGTATTCGATTCATTCCTGACTTTAGTGAGATTACCGCTGATTTTTCTTACAGTGGAATGGTTAAACCGGTGGAGTTTGTTTTTGAACTGTGTGACTTTTACGAAGTGGAGTGAGTCATCCCCTTATGACTGATTAGATGATGCTCTACAAATATGTGATCTATCAAATGGTTTCTAATCCAATATGTGATCTACCGAGTTTTTAGGGTTAGTCTAAGTGTTAATGGGTAAGTCACGAAGCATGAAGCTACTTGATATAACGAGCTAACAGGAACGAAATATGATTATCGCAAAGACAAGAGATGCCTATTGGCCTTAGTCTTGAAAAGAGCAAGGCCATAGGTAGAAAGAATAAAGTCAGCAGGAAGAGAGACCCACAAGCTTGAAGTTCTTGGAAAGAAGCTACTGGAATAGGAAGCTGTATTACAATGAGGTATCAAAATAGTGAATTGATGGAGACCACTAGACCAACCAGTCAAACGAGCTGAAACAAAAGAAGCGGGGAAATAGATCACATGATTCTGAAGAACACATACCATAATAGTATTTATAGAAAAGGCTGACTCTAGCAACATCATATCTGTGAGAGGGAGAGTGTACAGAGAAGAAGAAAAGGTGTCGCCAATCAAATTACAGATACGTGTCTGCACCTTATCAAGAACCCTTAAATGGGGCAGCGATACACTAGCCCAAATATGACAACAGTACTCCATATATGGTCTAATAGTAGATTTGTAGAGATAGAGAATAGCCTCAGGTGTGAGAAATTGTTTGGAGCGATAGAGAGAACCGATGTTTCGAGAAGCAGAAACCGCAATGGATCCAACGTATGAACTCCAAGAAAGATTTGATGAAAAAGAAAGACCAAGAAGTTTCAGAGTCGAGTTCTTCTCATGAGCAGAGCCATCCATGAGAATCTCAGAAAAAAAAGACATGCTTACGATTGAAAGACACGGACTGAGTCTTAACTGGATTAAACGAAACCAGCCATTTCGTACCCTAATCTACAACCGAACCAAGGTCAACTTCTAAATCAGATGCATATTTCAACTGATCCCAGGGATCCCGTGTGGACCGGTAGAAATTCCACGATGCTTTCTACACCAATCTGGATAATTTACTGTAAAAAATAATAGTCATTTTGAAATAATAAATTCCTGTAAAGGTCAATACTATTAAAAAATTACTCTTTCTTCTTCCGTAAAAATAATTGTCATTGTTAGCTAAATATTCTTAAAAAGATAAAGCGAATATGTCTCTTCTTTCTTTCTTTATTTCAAATTCTTTTTAAAATAATTAATGTTCTGTCTTCTTACCGTGAAAATAATAATCAGCTAAATATTCTTCAAATCAATAAAACGAATGTCAGTTTTTGAAATGTATTTATTTACAATTTTATTGTTTTAGTGGACAGGACGACATAATTTGATTTCGGAACAATTCATTTTTAAATGGTTAAATCGGAATTGTTTACCTTCACGACATCATATTAATCCCCCAATCACTATAATTGCTTATCAGTCGATCTCATTTTTTTAATTGTGTCTGAAAGGTGATAACGTACGAACAAACATGAAATACTTTAGCGTATTATTATATAGATAATACCCGGGCAACGTTGGATAGCCCTGCTATATAATATAAATCTTAAAATGTTTAATTTTGAAGACATTTTTATATCTTATATTTTATATATATATATCGATCTTATATTTTATATATATATATATATATATATATATATATATATATATATATATAAAACTCAATGTGTGTGTGTGTGTTCCCTATAGAAAGAAAGGTCAACAAAGTGTATTCTTAATTTACTGGGGAAGACAATGAAAGTGTTCCCGAATCTCTAAGTACGTCCAAAGGGGGTTATGATGGTATAACACCCTTAAAACTTTAAATGTATCCTATTTTTATAAAATGTATAAGATTTCTGGGGAAGACAATGGAAGTGGCCTCGAATCTCTACATTATTCTCTATGTGCTGAGTATCTACGTGCCCCCACCTCTAAGTGACCCATGGGGACAGAACACTATTAAAATTTCAAATACGTATATCCGAGTTTAATAGAGTTGTAAACCATATGTATAGGACACTAATTCAAAAAGTTTCCCAACATTTTAGCTTCTACCGGCTATATTAGGGAGCGACACGGGAGGAGGGGTAGCAAAAATAAAGAAAGGAATGTGGTGTTATGAGCATAGTGAAAAAGTACATGATAGTCATCCTCATTCAATCCCGAGCAACGTCGGATCTTCCTGCTTGTATAATATAGTTTACCCACCTTTAAGAGAGAACATAATTTAATGTTTATTTATAAATTTAGAAATTGTGGATTATCTTAAGAAATTCAATTTATTTAGTTGCGATAGAAATATAATGAAAACGAGGTTTGCATATATTTACACAAAATTTGTCAATGTATTTTACACCCGGGCAACGCCGGATCTATCTGTTAGCTGATTTAATATAATAAACATTTTCGTTAAATTATATAATTTTTTTATCAAATGCTTTTCGTCGGGAAGGGAAAACGATTTAATCAAAAAGGCAAAAATGTTTCCTTATTTCATTTAAAGAAACCCTAATTTCCTTCTCGTAGAAGAAATATCTCGTGGTTCTGCTACTCGGTAAATAACATCATTCTGGCGATCCATTGCGACTGCAGAGACAAAGAAAGATTAATCCAAAATGGCGGGCAATGATAACAATCAGAAGCCGTACGATTAGGATAACGTAATGGCTCGAAATCTAATCACGCAGCAGGTAATGGCGTCTCGTGCCGAACACGGTAAGCCGTGTCGAGCTCGAAACGGATAAATAAGGTTTCCATTCGAGACAGTAAATACCGGGCATTCTATGGCGTAGATCTTAATTTGTGGTGGGAGCAATTTCTGAGAGTTTGGACGATGTTATGAATCACCGAACGAACGATTATGCAGAACTTCAGACAGACATTCGCCCGCATGGAGTAATTTTGCCACATCTAGGCTGGTGCACCAACCACTAGTCTCTCACTCTTCGACAGGGTCCAAAACAGAGTCTTTAATCTAATAGGTCCAACACTGTTCACCAAGCTCTAGCCTCTGTCCCATCACCACAACGTTGCATCCCTGCGTTTGTTTTACAAGTACTGCAACAAAATGTGCTCCGACAAACTTGCTGTACTAGTGCCCCGTCAACGTAAATACATCCGTCTAACAGCAAAATCACACCCCTTCACTGTAGAGGTCTCCAAATACTCTAATAACTTCATTCTTCAAACTGCTTGCCTTTGGAATTCCTTTCCTGTTCCCTATTTCACCCAATGTACTAACATTAAGAAATTTAAATGTAATGTGAATAAGCGTCTCGCTGCACAACCCCTAACCGCCTAGGATACCTTCTATAAATCTAGCCCCTAATTCCCAGTAGCCCCTTACATCTCAGTGGCAATGTGCCTTGTTTGAGGTGAATTCAAGCAAAAGCAAAACTTAAGACTGCGCTTGAGTAATATCAAATTATTTCCGGTTTGTTACGATACCAGAATTCTAACCTAGATACGATACTACTTTAAAAAAAAGGATATCCCATGATACTTTAAATACAAGGTTCTATCAGGCATTCAACCTCCCTTTCACCGCGGGAAGATGCGGCATAAGCCCCGAACGCGGAGAGTTATTGACAATTTTGCACGTCGTATCCAGGTGTGCGTATCATTGAACAGCGATAAAACACTGTTGGGCGTTCATAACTGGAACTTGGTGGACACGTCAGGCGTCATTTGTACACAAATATGGTTGGATTATAGTAAATTCGTACAACTTTATTTGACCGGCTCGATTCCGTCGTTGGCATTGGTTCCCCGGTTCTTTTTAGAATAACGTACTTACGGGAGGAACCACACGAAGGTTGCCAACATCCATAAGTGGAAGTGGTGCTATGAAACCGACGTGATTCGAACTTGGCACATTCAGGTGTGCATTCCATGTCGTTAGGACGATGCCAAGAGAGGAGTGTGTCAGTCATTGACAATTTTGCACGTTCTATCCAAGTGTGTTTATCATTGAACAGCGATAATACAAAGATTGTTGGATATTTAGAACTTAGTGACCAAGTCAGGCATAGACTGAAGTTTATTTCTATCAAATATGGTTGGATTGCACAAGGGATTTTGAATTTTATTAACGATTCCGTGGGTGGCTCTTTTCGGAATTACCTCCTCCGTTTTTAAGGGTGTATAGCGGGGAATTCTCCTAGAATGAAAAATCCCCAAGACTCGATTTAGTCAGAATATCTTTTAAAGGGGGGAGGAGGGGAGTAGTGTAGTATCGGTTCTGTTCTCATAAGATCGTCCACGCAAGAATGACTTTTCGGTGTAGTGAAGTCGTGTTCGTTCATCATGATATTATCGTCTGTCAGTGTAGTATATGTTCGTTCACCATAATACTAGCTAAGGAAGAACGATAACTCAAGTTTATAATCAACATGTTTTTTTTTTCACTAGAAAATTATGAAAGTTATCGTTATTCCTTAGCCAGCATATTCATCTTTGTTTATAGATGACTATGGCGACTATATTTTTCCAGCCAATTTTCATTTAGGCGTTTCACGTGGACAATGAAACTTACCATGGTTTTTAATTTTATCTAAATAAATAAATGAAAAAGTTTTTTTCACCTATTCTAACTATATTGACATTAAAACGGTTTATGATTATTTAATTCTCTGTAGTATATTTTCATTCGTCATGATACATTCCTCCCAAGCATTACCTCCTCTTCGGGGGAAGGCCGTACAGTATACATTCGTTCCTCACGATACCATTTCCTCAGAATTACCAGTTTTGTGTGTGCGGGGAGTTAGTATTCTGTTGTCATGACATCCTCCTTCCAGGCATTAACTCCTCCTTGGGGGGGGGGCAGTGTATGTAGTTCGTTCATCATTATACCACCCACTCAGCCTCTCATTTGCATATTTATTTATTTTTAAATTTCTAATGAATTAATATTTTCTAATCTGTTAATAATTAAATACGTGAGTTTATTATTTATTAATAAATTTGTTGTTGTTGCTGTTCCTATTCCTATTTACTTCCTCCCACGAGAGCAGAGTTAGGCACAATGTCAATATTTAACATGGGGAGAATCCAGCTCCCCCAAAATGGGCACATTGAATTGGAACAAAAATTTCAATTGCCTCGGTCTAGAAGGATTTCTCGTTCACTGACAGAAAACATAAAAACTAAGTGCCGATTCAGTACAGATACTACATTTTGTTCCTAGCCAAAAGGCCAAGGAGTTAACATGATGATGATGATGATGATTTGTCATAGAAAATAAATAAGCCTCCTCTAATCTTTCTAAATTACAAAACAAAGTTGTTGTTTTTAATATTCTTTACGTATTTTTCATTTCTTTTATAATAAAGGTGAAAAGTACAAAGTACCCATTTCGAATTACTCAGTAATATAAAAGTGGAGTATTTGACAAATCGACGTTCCAATCTTATATTTATTCATTTCATTACATAACCATTTTTAATGGATTCATTTTATTTTTTAGGCTGAAACAAAATAAAAATTATCGAATAAAGACCATATAAATTAACCTTTTTGTTGTTTATTCAACAAAAAAAATTAACGATGTTCATGCACAGTATATTTCCCACATATTGGAATATATAAAATAACACTATAACAATCACCATTTTTTTAAAAACCTCCTCTAAATTACTTCTTTGGTTTCTGTAAAGAAGACTCCAGCGTCAGTAAGTTTCGCCCGGAGGGCGCGTAGTTGTTGCTAATATATATATATAATCCAGGTAAAACATCCACAGGGTAGTAACCCAAAGAATTTCAACTGGGTTTATAAAAAGTGCTCAATATCAAATAGAGCTTTTATGTGTCGCAGATTTTGTACATGTCTGTGTAAATACAAATAATCATATATATATATATATATATATATACGCTCAATCTTCTGTCTTTATTTTGTCTGAGGCTGTCATCAGTATATTTTACCAATATTTTCACTATTGGTAGGTCAAAAAATAGGTTCGTTCTTTTTTTCCGCTCTTTACTTTCGT